>PVJH01034793.1:0-20363 GCA_004026705.1 Nesogale talazaci
GTATGTAGATCAAGAGTTCTTAACTTGAGGGTGGTGACCCCCTTGGGGGTCAAACAATCAAAACAGAATTGAGATTCCAGAAAGAAGCCAATGTCCAACTGGACTTTGCACCCACATTGGAAATCAGTTGGACATTGGCACCTCACCTATTCTGAAGCCAAAGTAAGTCAATGATGTCCAGCTCTCAGAATGGACCCATCTCAACAGGGTCACATTAGCTGGTCCTAGATGGAATGGAAGAAATTTATATTTTAAAATTGAAAATATTTTTATATTCTTAAAAAATCTTTTTTTATTTAAAGATGATTTTCTTAAGTGCTCTTACAGCTCTTATAACAATCCGTGCATCAATTGCATCAAGTATATTTGTACATATGTTGCCATCATTGGGATCCAGATAATTACTTTCTATTGAGCCCTTGATATTAGCTCCTCTTTTTCTTTCCCTCCCTCCCACCCTTGTGATCCCTTGATAAATTATAAATTATTATTTTTATATCTTACACCGACCGCTATCTCTCCTCCCCCACAGTTTCTGTTGTTCATCCCTGGAAGGGGGTGTATGTGGTTATGTGTCAATCATTGTGATTGATTCCTCCTTCCTCCTCTCCTCTCCCCACCTTCCACCTACCCTTCTGGCATCACTACTCCCATTCCTGTTACTGGATTCTATGTGTAGTGAGCTTTTATCACTTATCTGTACCTGCGTACATGCTCTGATTTAGTGCACAGTGAAAGGCATTACTGGAGACATAATAATGGAGGATAAGGAAGCCTCATGGAACCAGAGGAATATTGTGTTTCATGGGTGCTTTACTGAACCTTGGTTGACTCATCCCTTCCTTGTGAACCTTCTGTGAGGAGATGTCCCATTGTCTAGAGATGGGTTTGGGTCACAGCTTGGACCCCACTCATTCATTCTCAACAACATGGATTTGTTTGTATGTTTGTTTGTTTGTTTGTTGTCTACCTGATGCCAAAGACACCTTTCATGATTGCGCAGGCTGGTATGCTTCTTCCATGTGGGCTTGTTGCTTCCCTGCTACATGGCTGCTTGTTTAACTTCAAGCCTTTAAGACCCCAGATGCTAGATGTTTTGATAGCAGGGCACCACCCGCTGTCTTCACCATATTTACTTATGCACCCATTTTGTCTTCAGCGATTGTGCCAGGAGAGTGAGCATCACAGAATGCCAATTTATTAGAACAAAGTGTTCTTGCATTGAGGGAGAGTATGATGAAAAGGGGCTTGAAATCCATCTACTACCTCAGTGTATTACTGCATAAATATATGTACCCAAGTCAATACCTCTATTTTTATGAATTAATGTCTTTATATATGTACACACCTTGCTTATACCTCTATCCATAGTTTTGCTTCCTAGATTGTTCCTCTGCTTCCTTTTATCTTCCTCTTGCACTACCATCACGCTCATCTACTTCTGCTTCTTAATAATTCCTCTCAGCTAGAATGTTACTGCTCCAATACTCCCAGGATCTCTACATCCTCCTTGTTGTTGATTTTAATTACCTACCTGTTCCCCTGTCTATGGCACAGTTTGCTCACTGCTTCCTTCCCCCACATTCTTCTCCCCTAAGTCTCTCAGGGATCATAAAAATATATATTTTAAAAGGTCAGACTTACTGAATAGACAGAGACCTGGGGAAACCCCAGGACTATTGTCTCCGAAATAAGTTTTATGTTTGGAACTGAAATTATTCACAGAAGTCACCTTTCAGCTAAGTAACGTTCATAAAACAGTATCACCCATGAGTTCTGTGCTCCTTACATGGAAAAAAAAATCATTTGTCTGACACCAAAGAGTTAACATTTACTTCAAGCAAAGACAAGAAGGCAGTGCAGGGAGTGTAGGGAAACAAAAATAATGGAAAATAAGCCTCCAGATGAGAATTATGGGAATGCTGATAAAATGTGGAAAATGTAACCAATGTCACAGATAATATGAGGGTCTCAAGAAGTTTATACAAACATGGAACTAAAGGAAAATGTAACATTTCCACTAATTTTCTAAAGTTCCTTTGCACAGGAAGTTTGCTGTGAAAACTTCTACCCAAAACATAATAAAATAGCTTAAAAATAAAACTCTTGGAAGAAAACAGAGGCAATGTTTTTGGAACTATTTTTTGGACAATGGATTCAGTGCATCAAAAGCATGCACAACAAGAGAAAACAGACAATGTATGATATGACAAAATAATAATAATTTATAAATTATCAAGGGTTCAGGAGGGAGGAGAGAGTAGGGGAGGAGGTAAAAATGAGGAGCTAATACCAATGGCTTAATTAGAATGCAAATGTTTTGAGAATGATGATGGCAACAAATGTACAAATATGCTTGGCATACAATGGATGGATGTATGGATTGTGATGAGAGTTATATGAGCCCCCAATAAAATGATTTTAAAAAATGATGATGGAAAAAATATATATATAGTTCAATCAAAAAAGAGAGAGAAAGAGAGAAATGTGTGCACCAATGAACTCTCCCAAAAAACTGGTTTGGGGGTCAAACAATCCTTTCATAGGTTTTGCCTAAGACCATCCGACAACACATATTTCTGATGGTTTTAGGAACCAAGACACCACTCCTCTATTCCGCCTCCAGGTAGGTCTACCCACATGCAGATATGCCCACATATGAGAACCTGGTGTGAACACTGTTACCCAGGCTATATTAAGCTTCAAGACAAAATTCCATTTATTTGTAATTAAAAATAAATATATCAAAATATATAATTACTTATTATGCTTGCAATTAACCATTAACTACATCCTGCATATCAGATATTTACATGATGGTTCATAATGGTTGCAAAAGTACAGTTATGAAGTAGCAATGAAAATAATTTTATGGTTTGGGGGGTCACCACAGCAGGTGGAACTGTATTAAAGAGTCGTGGTCATAGGAAAGCTGAGAACCACTGCTCTAAAGAATGGATGAAAATATCTGGTAACTGCATATAAGATAGGGAACCCTGGTAATGTAGTGATTAGAGGTTGAGCCGCAGTCACAAGGTCAGCAGTTCAAAACCACCAGCTCCATGAAATAAAGACGAGGCTTTCTATTCCTGTAAACAGTTGCAGTAGTGAAAACCCACAGGGGTCTTATAGGGTCTCTATGAGCCAGTATGCATTCAAAGGCTGTGAGTTTGGCTTTGGGTTTAACATATAAAACAAGGGTTTAATATCAAATTATATTAAGAACTATAACTCAACAAGAAAAACACAATCCAAATAGGGAAAGAGTTGAGGACATGTCACCAAAGAAGATTTACAAATGGATACTAATCTCATGACAGGATTTTCAGCCTCATTAGAAATTAGGAACATGCAAATCAGAACAATTAGATACCACTTTACACCCTTTCTCACCAAGCTGATTAAGGTCATAGTAACCTTGTGGAAGGTTTCTGAGGCTGCAAATCTGTCAGGAAGCACAGAGCCACATCTATCTTCTGAAGAGTGGCTGGTAAATTTGAACCATGAAACTTGAGGTCAGCAGTTCAGTGCTTACCTGACAATTTCACCAAGACTCCTTTCATATCCATGAGGATGACTGCCATTATAAAAATGGAAAATCACAAGTGTCCGTGAGGATGCAGAAAAATGGAAACACTTGTACATTACTTCTACACTGTCAGCATGTAGAACTGTGTAGTTGCTGTGGAAAACCACTGGGAAGTCTCTAAAGAGGTTCAATAGAAAGCTATCATATGACCCATTAATTCCACTCCAAAGTATAAACATGAAGTCTGAAAGCAAGGCACTTACATACAAATGTTCCTTGTAGCACTATTCACAATAACCAGAGCAAGAAGCTATCCTAGTGAAGGGAGAAACAAAATGGGACAGAGCTATTTATGGAATATTACTCTGGAATCAAGAGAAACAAAATGCCGATGCAAGCAACAGCAGGGACTGCTCTTGAAGACATTTTGCTGAGTTAAGTAAGCCAGAAATAAAAGGACAAATACATACAATCCCACTTATATGAAATATCTTTAATATGCAATAGCACAGAGGCAAATTTTTTTCATAGCTACCAGGTCCAGGGAGGAAGAAAAAATGGAGAGTCATTGATTTTGCAGTAGGGAGCTCCTTCTGTTCAGAATGTGTGTGTGTGTGTGTGTGTGTGTGAATGGATAAGGATGATAGTTGAAAAAATGGCTAAAATTGGGCTGAGCCCCAGTGGCGTAGTGGTTGTGCGTGGGACTGCGGCCCACTGGGATGGAGGTTCAATTCCGGCTCCACAGGAGCAAAGGCTGAGCCTCCTACTCTCACCACCTGAGGGCAGTGATGCCTTAAAAAAAAAATTTAAAAAAATGAAAAAAATGAAAAAAAATGGCTAAAATTGCAAATATGCTGCTACATAATAAAATCTGTGAAAGCTGGAATTGTCTAAGGCTGAAATCCTTCACAAAAAGAAAACTCAAAGATTTCTGACTAAAATTAATAGAAAACTGGTAAGATTGCACCGAGTCAGAGGTGAAACACTTGCCAGACCTAAAAAAATAAGACAGTGTCATCAAGTTGATTCATGGTAGACCTATGTGACTTGGAGTAGAAATGCCAGGGGTTTTTTGGAAATAGATCATCATATCTTTTGTTTAAGGTGCCTCTGGACAGATTTGAACTTCCACCCTTCCAGTTATTGGCCAAGTATATAAACCATTTACATCACCCACAGAACCCTAAGCAATATAGTGTATATATTCTATCTTTTATTCTAAATGATAGCACATGTAATATTTTTAAATTAGTCATGTTCTTCATTCTCATGAGAAGTCATACTGGTGTTTAGCCCTTCTCCTTGTTCCTGTAAAAGCACTCTCAATTACCTTGCAACTATGTCCTCTGCAAAGGATATACTTTGCTGGAATTTTCCACCCTCCTCTGGCCAAGCAACAGAACATCTGATCTAAATAAGACCAACTAGAGAACCTTTCCTCCAGCTCAAGGCGAGAGCGGTATGGCATAAAGAGCAATGGTAGAAATTGATACTTATGTCACTGCCCTCGATAGATCTTTCAGTCTTTTTCACAATTCAGATCTTGTGAGCCTGAATAGTTTGTGTATTCCACAAAACCCAATTTTATCATGCTTTGATTCTGTGATCCCTTTATAATAAAAGGCCTTTTTCGTTGTGGTGGTTCTGTTACTTCTGTTGCTTGCAGCCCAAGAGTCCTCAAGGATACAACTTGTTGGTCCAATCATTGTTTAATTCTCAGAGCCTTCCACTTAGACATCCGTTTTGTTGTTGTTGCTTTGGTTATGTCCCATCAAGTTGGTTTCAACTCATAGCCACCCCTTGTATAACATCATACTGCCTGTGCCTATGCCATCTTCACAATTGTTTGAGCCCATTGTTTCAGCCACTGTATTGATTCATTTCGGTGAGCACATTCCTCTTCTTAGCTGCCCTTCCACTTTAAAACACATGATATCCTTTTCCAGGGGCTGGCCCCTCCTGGGGACACATCCAAGGTACATGAGATGAAGTCATCTCAAGAAGATTCTGGCTGAACTTCTTCCAACATAGATTGTTGTTGTCATTCTGGCAGTCTATGGTATATTTAATATGTTTTGCTACCACTGTAACCCAAACACATGTATTTTTCTTCAATCTAACTTATTCATGGTCCAGTTCTCATGTGCAGATGAGGTGAAATGGCGCTGCTTGGGTCTTGCACACCTTAGTCTGACAGAGAAGCCATACATGGAATGTGTGAGGAGAGAGAGACCATTTGCTTGTTAGCATCTCAGGTGTACACTTAGGGTAAACCCCTAGGCGTTACATCTTTAGTATGCCTAAAAAACAGGGGAGCAGGTTTTTGAGAAATGAGGTAGGAGCCCTCAATAAAAAGATTTAAGTTGAAATAAATGAATTTAAATTAAAGAAAAAGAAATCAGGATAATTCTTTTGTAAACCTCTGTCCACTGGTACAAGATCTAAAAGGGAAACACACTCAAAGATCAGGTATCTTGACACACATCAATTGCATTTGACTATACAGTGAGAGGTAGATATATGTCCAGCCCCACAGTTTTGTAGGAAACTGTAAATCTTACAAAAACGTGGAGCCCCACCCAATTCATTTGCATTCTCAGAACCGAACTACAACCTCAATAATGAGATTATGCACAGATTCTAGGCTGTTATGACCTAAAAGACATAGAATCTTTTTATCTTTCATCTCCTGTGAGCCATAATAGGTAAGCACAGAAATTATTCCTGTTTCAAAACTGAGGATAGGTTAAAACATTGGCCAAGGATGGATAAGTTAGTAAAAGGCAGAACTGAGAGGAAAACAGGATCTTTCTGATTCCACAGCCAAAAGTCTTAATCCAGGTGCCATCGAGTTTAATGTGGGCAGGCCCCTGTTTCAGGGCAGCAATTCAGAGTCCATCTGGCAAACATAATGCAAAAAACAAAAGGGCTTCCTTTATTTTCCTCATCAGGCACAACCACTCAAGGGGTGGAACATCAAGGATGGCTTCCTACATATGATCAATCACCTTTCTCCTCTGCTTGCTGCTGGAGACTTGGCTGTCCTCAGGGTAAAGGCAAACCAACTCTTTGTACTGACATACACTCTTTTACCTGGAGCAGGAATGTTTTTCCCGATGAAATGAAAAAGGAGACTCACATCACACAAGTTAACAGCTCTCTAGAGCTTTGCCAAAGTGGTAACTCCCACAGAGCTGACAGCAGTCTCATGTAGAGCAGGGAGACCTCAACCTTTGCACTTCTGGTTGTTCCTACTGCACCAGAAATCAGGGGTAGCAGTCACCATGATAGTGAATCTGGCACACAAATGCCCTTCTCAGAGAGAGGTTTACAGGTAGAAAGAAGCCATGAAATACAAACAGGACAGCGTAGAGAATGTCAAGATGTGACACATTCGTTCAAGGAAAAAATGTCTAGACAGGTCTAGCTAATGGTATTAGGCCAATGTTATTTTGTCATTTTGATATACATGCCATGATTACGTAAGCCTGTTAACGTGAGGGGAAGCTGGGTAAAGCATCCACAGAAATGCTCTCAGCCTTGCAATTTTTCTATAAATCTAAAATTATTGCAAACTAAAAGACTTTTAAAAATGTACTGGAGAGGCTGGGCAATTCATCAATGAAGTATCATTAGCAGCAACATTAAAGAGTTCCTCTAGACCAAAACCACAAGGATAACATGTGCTGCAAACTAAGGCTGTCACCAGAGCTAAAGAGGCAAAAATGTACAGTCATGACAACTCAGACTCAGGCCATAAATACACTGTTCCATACAAAACATCCTGGTAAATAGTAAAGTGTGTGTGTGGGGGGGGTGGAGGGGGGATGTTGTGTGTGCATTTTAGAGTGACAGAGACAGAGGGGGGGGAGAGAGAATAAATAAGGAAAAGCTGAAGGGGAACACGAAGGAATAATTTATTGGCTCTCAGAGATCAAAAGAGGAATACACATAACAGCATTATTAATTTGATGATATCAACTACAATATGTCAAGAAGCGTTTCTTTTGAGTTTTCCAAATAAAGTTTAACAAATATCTATCCAAGAGTTAATGAGCATAACCAAAGGATTTCAGAAGAATTTTAAAATGCACCTTAAAGAAACGGGATATTTAGGTTCAATTCAAAACTCTGTAAGAAAGTTTTAAGAATGATCAATTGCAGAATCAAGAACACATTCAATGATCATTTACTCAATGGCACCAACCTTTTTCTCTGAGACTCAAAGAAAAAAGATTTGAGGTTTGTCCACCTTACCAGATCCTCTTTTCAAGTATAAGGAAGAAGACCTTGAACTGATAGGTAAATAAATGTTACACACTATCCCAAAGAGAGTTAAACCATGTTGCTATGAATGTTGTTATGAAGAGGAGACAGATTGTGTTACAGAGGAGACCTAGGCAATCCATTTAGGGTCTTCAATCTTTGGCTTAAAATTTAGCTGCTGTAACGTTTATTTTAAAAGAAGATGCTTGAGAAGAATGAAGCATCATTATTCTAGGAACAGAAAGTGCCAGTCATGTCTTGAAACTGTGGTATAAAAAAAAGAAAGAAAAATTTCTTAACTGATCCGGTTTTCTAACCATTCTCCCAATTTCATAGTCTTTCTGAAGATGTGCAACTGTGGACCTAGAATTTAGGAGAAAAGCTGACCTAACACTAAGCTCCAATTTCCTTTCCAATAAGACAACTGGAGTAAACTCAGAGGAGAATAAACCATGACCTCCAAGAATAATAAAATATATGCCATTCAGAGGGCATCTTCAAATTTAAGATAAATGATTCAGCATTCATAATTAATATTCTTATGAGTCTTCACTGAAAAAATATACAAATTCAATAGATCACATACATATAGATATTTGGTGGAATAATTTCGTTGGACACGAAAGGCCATTCTACTGATAAAATCAAGATTTGCTGTGGGGGTGGGGGAGGAAATCCATTTATTACTTGTGTTAGTATCCATCAAAGCCAAAATCTGGTAATCAAGTCTCATACATAGCAAACATCCTCACGCACTTTTGAAGAGCCATGAGGAAAGGTCCCTAGGCACACAGGTGATTTCTGGGTCAAGAGAAGGATGTAACAACAACAAAATTTAAGGCAAAACACCTGGAAGGAAAAAAGTAGTATTTTGTTTCCACCGCAAGAAATTGCAGACAAATATAAAGCAAATCACATCAGTGGAATCCTCAATTATCTACACATGCTAATTAACTAAATGTAATCAAGCCGCTTTCAATCCCTTTCACCTGCTGTAATATTGCTAGTGCGTTGGTTTCCTCATTCCTCACAAGCAGTAGCACATGAGACAGTCTGCAGGGTGCATCAAAGGGAAACAAATACAGCACAGATTTCTGCTGATGGCAGGAATTTCTCATGCTCAAGGCATATGAACCAACAATATGGAAATCCCAGCACTGGCAGTATATTTTAATTACTCCCCACACCTCTTTTGCAAGAGAGACTTAAAAGTTCAATTAGGTAATATGATGCTCTGTGATGCTTAATTTCATAAAACAGAGCACACACAGTCATTGGAAGTAGTAAATATGCAGTCAGGACAGACTTAAATATTCATGAAATCAAGAGCACCGAAGAGGCTGAGGATACTGGATTATTAAAATTCATCCTAGTTTTCACAGTGTAAATCTTGTAGGCATTTGTAAGACACCCCGATCCTGTCTAGAGTGTGTACAAATTCCCCTTCCTTGGTAGACTGCCATTTAAATTACAATATTGATCTTGGTAGACAAACAACAGTCTCAATTCTTAGCTCAGATTCAAAATGCAGAACAATTTAGAGCATTGGCAAATCCCAACTTGTTAAAAGTGAGCCCGTCTGCACATCCAGAACAGTCACCCTCCCTGGCATCCGGATGTGGTCCGGGTATTTGTTTCATCCACGAGTGCCTTATGAAAGGTCCAAGGAGAAGCACTTCAGCAAATGCAATTCTTCCTCTGATCAGCACAAGTGCCCGATTCCTTTTACACTTTCTTCCGTGAGAACAAGTGAGAAGGGACACCAAGTGGCCCATCTTTGGTTCCGATATTCTGATTTGTTGGACAAACTCACCCCTCCCTTCCCAATATTAGCAGCCAAATTCAAACTGTTTGGGCAAAAAAAAAAAAAAAAAAAGCACGTGTACACATTATACAGATACAACTGAACAAGGCTCGCTTCCATAAGCACCAACTCCAGAAACACAAACTCCAAGTGTTTGTGGGGTGGGGGGAGAGGGGGCAAGAAGACTACAGGCAGAGACAAAGCGATCATAAAGATGCTCTACTTAGATTGCCAAGGTATGCATTTCTAGGCCATTGCCCGTATTTTCCAATTTTTTCCGCAGAAGAAACATCAACCCCAGAAGAGTACTGAAACCATGACTGGAATCCAATTGCCTGAAGAACAACCCCCCCCCCGCCCGCCCCCCAATAAGGAGCCACTAGCCCCTGATCTACAATGACACAGCAGGGCTGCGAAGGATGTGCATCTGCTGGCAGGCTAGGTCCCTGCCCTCCTAGGTAGAAGGATGCCAGCCAAGGAGGACCTTGCCTGGGATCAGCAGGGCTCTGAAATCTGCAAATGAGCCAAACTTTCCTCCCATTGTTATCATCTCAGGTTGATGTCACCTCCCTCCAAGGAGTCTCAGAAGCCACTCCGACAACTCCTGCACACACGATGCCCTCGGGCATCCAAAGAAGCCCCCGTGAGACAGCAGGAGGGGGGGCGGGGGGGGGGGGCGAGCGAAGGTCTCTCAGCCTTGCTCCCCCTGAGGCGCTCCGCTCCGGGCATCACGCCGCACCACCGACCGACCAGACTTTACTCTGCACAGACCGCGGAAACCAGGACAGACTTGTGCACACGCCTTTCAGTTCGGAAAGTCACTCCCGCCCCCAGATTCCTCCCAAGCTCACGCCTCCTCCACTTCTGCCCCCCTCCCCCAGGGAAGGGGGCTGGGGGAGGCGTGGGGTTCCAGGGACAGCCCCGACGACGAGATCGCCCGGATTGGGGTCCAAAGGCGGCACAGCGGTGCACACTGTGCACCTACCTTGCTCTCTCCTTTCTCGCCGAGGGGTCTCTTCTCGGGGTCGTCGCTGTCCTCGGGGCTGGCCCCCTCGCCCGGCAGTTCATCCGGAGCCAGCGGCTGCGGCAGCGGCTGAGGCTGGGGCGGCGGTGGCGGCGCCGGGCAGGCTCCGCCAGCCCCTGGGGACCGGGGGATGGGCTCCGGGCGTGGAGAAACTCCCTCAACATCCATCTCCATCTTCCCATTCACTGGAGGGCAAGACAAAAGCCGAGCGGCGACTTGGCAGCGGCGCCCGGCGGCTCCTCAGCTGCCCGTGGCACGCATGGCTCGCCGAGGAGGGGCCGCCTCCCGCGCGCCCTCCCTCCTGCCACCCTGCGCCCGCGCTCCCGGCAGCCCGGCTCGCCCGCTCGGCTCCTGCACCCGCGGCGGCGGCGGCAGCGGCAGCGGCGTCTGGGCCCGGGAGCGGGAGGAGCGGCTTTGCAGCCGTGTCCTTGGAGCGGTGGCCTTCAGGCGCCCCCGGCAGCCCCGCTAAGCTGAGAGCGTCCTGGTGGTGGCGGCAGCGGCGCCTGCCAGCCGTGCGCCCAGGCCCGGGGGGCTGCCGGGGGTGGGGGTTGGGGGGGGGGGTGGAGAGGTTGCAGGGAGGGGGAACCCGCTCTCCTGTCGGGCCAAAGTGTCCAGTCTGTCAGTGGCCCCTCTGCGTTTCCCCTCCCCTCCAACCTTCTGAACAAAGTTATTGGAAGAACTAACCCAATGACTAGGGGGATTTACCGGGGGAAAACTGGTAAGGACGAGGCCGGGGGGAGGGCGGGTGCGGGGAGCAAGGGCGAGGGGGTTTCAGGTGTAAGTCAAATCTACCGTCCCTGGCTGTGGACCAGACACCGACCTATACTCCCAGACCCCTCCCCAATGCTGGGGAACTCAATGCTGGGGAAGGAGGATTCTCCGACCTGTGGGAGGCCATGGGGGGCGAGGTTAAGAGGTGACAGGTTGGTTGGTGCGCCCATCCTCAACGCCAAGGGACACCCTATCCCTTTCCACGTTGGCCCTAATCTCCCTGTTTTCTGTGACCACGATTGTCTGGGGTCAGCGTGCAGACATGAATCCCCTGAGCTCCCGGGCTCCTCTGCCTTCTCTGTTCTACACAGGCTGCACTAGAAGACGACAGGCAAGAAGAGAAGCCAGCCACAAAGTCTGGGCAGGAAACCGACCTACCCCTTACCCTTGGCGAGAGCTTGGGCTTGAACCAGGGTAGGGTGGCGCCCCACATGGAGGGTGCAAGGAGACTACGCTCCAGGAGTGCCTGTGTTGGTTTTAATGGTCAACTGCAGCTGGGCTGGGTGAATGAGGAGGAGAAAAAATCCAGAAGTCTCTCGCTGGCATTTACTGCCATGTGCCCCCGGGTGGGCTTCTTCCAAGCGCCACCTCGCTGATGTGCTGCGGCAGGACATCTTCAGTGACAACGCTGGCTGGTAACCTCGGGAGGGAATTACCTAGATACAGATAGCAAGAGTAGACATGAAAATTCTCGAATCAGGACTCACCTTCGGTCAGGTGATCTGGACCACTTTCTAAATTTAACACCAGTAGGTCCTGGGGAGCAGCTTACAACTAACTTCACAGGAAGTGTCACTGTCTCTCTGCACATCCGGAGAGGACCTTCCAGCATCTATGGAGAAAAATAGCAGGTTATTAAGAACCTGTTTAATATTCAATAGAGCCCATTGTTCTGGGCTTGGAGTTCCATAATGCCCCCAAATGGATCAGCAGATAAATGAAGTGCTCATGTATTCCTTAGCAGAGGGTGGCTTTTTCCCCTGACATATAATGTATCACAGACAACGCTTGCCTAATGAAATTGGAAAGTTGCATTGTTCATCTCCTGTCTGCATTGTATTGACTCAGAGATAACTTTTACACATCCGGACTCACCCACCCCAATATGAAAAAGACCACATTTGCATGAGAAATTGAGTGCCCCCTTTATTCAATCAGTGTAGACCGTCAATCTGAGTAATTAAATCCAAATAGACCTATGGAAAGAAAAACATTTGCTGACCAAATCACACAGTTTTATCTTTGGTTTCCTTGTGCTATGAAAACTCATTCAAAAAGTAGATATCCACCACTTTTTGGAATGTGTGAAAAATAAAATGAGCTTTCGCCTGAGATTTAAGTGACACTGTGACCCCCTTGTGTAATAATGCACCAGTCAAGAAAATGAGCTGTGTGCTTCTGAAGAATACACTTACTCCCCACTTTCTATCCAGTATGTGGTATTAGAAAACAGTTCTTACTGGATTTTGATCATGACTTAAATGGTTGGTGTCTTTAGCAGAGTACCTGATCCTTAATGAACACTCACAACAAATGCCTGTGGTGATGAAAACAATAAGACGCTATGAGCACTGATCAGAGGATCTTATATTTAGGGAGAAGTCATCTTCATTACAGTATTTGTAAATTCTATGAATCCCAATTGTCCAATAACCTGGTATGTGACTCCAAGGGCAATTCCATGGCAGCTAACAATGGTATTTGATGTTACCAAAAAAATGAAGGTATCTGGCCCCTTCTGGAGACATAGAAAAGATCCCTACCTGGTACACAGTGGGTTAAGCCCTCAGATGCTAACAGAAAAGTTGGTGCCTTGAGCCCACCAGCCACTTAGAGGGAGAGAGGCGGTCATCTGCTTTTTGAAACCCAGCGGGATCCTATTCTGTCCCTGTGCGGTCATTAGAGGTAACTCACTGAACTGCGATCTGTTTGTTCAGAAGTCCAAGATCACCAGCAGTTCTGCGGGAAGACAGGCTGGACTTTCTACTCCTCAAAACAGCTACAACCTCAGAAACCCACAAAGGGTCTCTGTCATCAGCAAGGAGGCGACAGGGCAGACTGCAAGGCAATCGCGCTTGGTTTGGGATAGAAAGTAGGGGGAAAGTCCATGATGCTTAGTGAGTCAAGTTAATGAGTTTGACACGTTGATTTGGGTTTTGTTTCCATACAGTGCAGAACTAACAATGGCAGGTTAGCTCCGACAGCAATGAGAATCGCTAACTGGAAAGTTATTTTTCTTTCACTTTTGGTACTTCCAAAATGCCTTTGTGAGTTTTCAAAGACGCTTTAACGTAAAGATTATTTTAAAAACACTCTTTTAAATCAAGATAAAATGAAATGAAAATAAAAGACTTCAGCTAACTTTGTTCACCATTCAGGCAGGTACTTTTAAAGATGAACTAACAGGGAGAAAGTGTTAACCATTGACTTCTTTCTGACTCCATGACCCTAATTACTCTTGGCACAGTGATTAAGTGTTCACCTGCCAATTGAAAGATCTACAGTTCAAAACCAACATCTGGTCCACAGTGAAAGATGTGACCTGTTCCCCTAAAGGTTCCCCTTTGGAAACTCTATAAGGTAATTTTGTCTTACAGAGTCGCGTTGAATCGGAATCAACAAGACAGTGGGAGGTCTGGGTTTGGATTGTTAAGTGCAAGTATTTTTCTTTCCCTCCATTTTGGGGACAGATTTTTTTATGCATCTGTCATAAGTAAATATGGACTCAGAAAACATATTACATTTCAAAACTGTTGATTGCACCTAATTATACATGTAAATTGCTACTTCAAGCCTGCAGACAGCTTGCAACATTTTTGAGGATTTTGCCCCTGTAGTCATTGGAGGTATTTGAGTGACTATTTCGCTGTTGCCTTAAATGACTCTTCATTTCTCAATTCACTTTCCATTAGTAATATTGGTATTATTGGTATTGTAGAATATTGGTAATATTTCATTGGTAATAGTAATGCTTCTATTGGTGATTCTGTCCTTTCTATGTCAGTAAATGATTCAAAACTACAAATTGACATTTTCATAAAAATCATTCTTGCCGGGGTTTCTACAAGACCAATTGGTTTTTGGAGCCACTGAGATAAGCAAATACACAAAAAGGTATCTCCTCAGAACATTCGTTGACTCCGCAGTGCTCCCACGTGGGCTGTGGACCGGTCGAATTCCCACACTTGTTAGAAGCACAAAGGCCCAACACCATCCCAGGTGTCCTAAATCAGAAACTAGCCATTAAGATTTCCAGGTGATTCCTGTGTACATCAAAGTTTGAGAGCCACTGTGAAAATACATCACTTGATTTCCTTCAAGGGTCTTCCCACCTAAAATATCTCCTGGCATCCCTAGAAAATACTGCAGGCTTAGTTGTAAAAATCAAAAAACAAACTGACAGCAGAACCCCCCTCCCCACCATCCCCACTACTCCCTTGTGATTTCCAAGACTTTTTACAGGAGGAGAAAGTCTGGTCTTTCGCCCTCAGAGCAGCTAGTAGTTTGGAACTACTGACCTTGAGGTTCATGTCCCACTTGTTCCCACCACGCTGAGTTCCAGACCACCTCCACAAACTGAAGGTTGCCACAAAGGGTATCACACAAATTTGTTGGTTTCCTAGTTCATATAAAATTTAAGTTTACACTACACATTCTCTTAAGTTTGCAGTAGCATTATGAAAAAAGTTTCGAATATTGTGGGAGAATTACCAAAATGTAACACAGACATGAAGTGAGCATGCCATTGGGAAAGGGGCACTCACATACTTGCTCCACACAGGATTGCCACAAACATTCAGTTAATAAAAATTTCAAAACCCAAGATAACTTGGAAATGCAATAGAGTGAACTCCCATAAAGAGAGATATGCCTGGACTACCTAAAAAGACGTATCAGAGCAGTGGTTCTCAACCTGTGGGTCACAACCCCTTTGGGGTTGAATAAGCCTTTCACAGGGGTCGCCGATTCATAAAAGTAGCAGAATTACAGTGATAAAGAAGCAACGAAAATAATTTTATGACGGGGGGAGTCACCACATGAACTATATGAAAGGGTCACAGCATCAGGAAGATTGAGAACCGCTGTGTAAGAGGAACCCAATCTTAGCAACGTTTCCCCTCATACTTTATGCTCCTCCCCCTCCAGGATCTTTGTGTGGCTCAATAAAAAAGCGCATAAATCAAAATGATGGACGATGTGGTATATCTACTTAAAAGAATGTCATTTTCTTTTTTTTTTGGGGGGGGGGCATTACTGCCCTGGTGGGAGTAGGAAGCCCAGCCTTGCTCCTGGAGAGCTGCTGCTGGATTTGAACCACCAACCCTGTGGGCCGCAGTCCCACACACAACTACTACGCCACCAGGGCTCAGTCCCATATATAATTTTCTTAAATCAAAGACATTAGTCTTAAAAGTGAAGTTTGATATTTCTCATCAACTTTGTGAAAATATGTGGAACTGGGTACGATTATCTTGGTTGTTGGTAAGGGCTATGAGCACCCCCACTTGTCCTGTTCAGGGTCTCTTCACAAGACCTCTTTAAGTCAAGGTGTGGTGTCAGAGCTGGCCACTGAGAACATAGCACATGAGAGTAGAACCCCAGACCTGGACACCAATTCTATTTCCCATAAAAAATATCTGAAAATGGATTACTCCATTCTCAGCCACCAAGTTTTCACACTAATCTTGCCTTTTTAGACAAACCATTACACAGAAATTTCAAAGTCAGTAAGTTTAGAGTTCAGCAATATAATTTAAATAAGAAACACATTTTTAATTTTTTTAGCTACAGTATGGTCCATACCTTGAGCCTGATGAGGATTTGGATTTGTAGACACAGATGTGGAGAGGAGGGATGGAGAGAGTCGTTGTTTGGAAGGGGAATCTCCTTCCATAAATCCAACTGGTAGCTGCTTTTCAGTTTTCTCCTTGCCTTGCCTTGCCTTTTTTCAATAGGACCTGGCTGACTTTGTCTAAAAAAAATCAGTCTAAGAGGCTGCTGTTGGTGTTTCCTTAACTATTACCTCAGTGGGTTTACTAAACTATCACCCAGAATAACGATAACAGAATTAACCAGTTCCTTACCATGATGATTCTTTTCCAAAAAACCTCTTTCTTATAACCCACGTTTTCTTTATCTAAAAATAGTGCAAAATGCCACAGAAACTAAGAAAATTGTAGCAAAACACTTGGACCACAGCCGCAAGAGGTTTAAACAAAGCATACTGTCAATGCCAACTAACGCAGAATGACCGAAACAGAAACTGCTTTTGTTTACAAAAATCGTGTGCATCTACTCAGATTCCATTGTTTTGTCTGAGCGCCAATGCAAAATGTTCTCTACATTTTGCGTTGAATTCCAATTGTGTGGAGGACTGATGTGGTTGACAACCGGGGTTCTTCTGTGTCACAAGGCAATTTCAAGGTGGTGATCCTGGGACAACTTTGGAGAAGCAGTTCCCAGCAATTGCAGCCAGAGTAACTGTTCCCAGCCAGCCTCGTTGGCGCCTTTCCTCCCCTACTCACCTGAGAGGTAGCCAATCCCTTGCATCCTTTGGCTAGCTCCTGTTGACAAAATCCTGACCCGGCTGGCCACCCCGGTGTTTCAGTATTGTTGGACGTCATTACAGCAGAGCCACTCTACAACAGAACAAAACACCATCTGGCCCCGCACCATCCTCACAATTGTTGTTCTGTGCTGCAGCCCCTGCGTCACCCCAGCTCTTTGAGGGCCTTCTTTCACTCTGGCCCTCCACTTTGCCAACCCTGATTTCAAACCACGTTCCCTTGTTCTGTTCACACCACTGCCTCTTGTTCCATGTACATACTTCGGTGTTCCCCATGAGCGCAATATGGAGTTGTGAAATTCTCATTCTTCTCAAGGCTATCCAAAGTTCTTATGATCGATGCAGTCAAATGTCTTGGTATAGACAATAAAATACAAAGGATGCATCTTTCTGGGGTTCTGTGCCTCTATCCAAAATTTACTTACCATCAAAAATGATATCCTTTATTTCATATCCTCTGTGGAATCTAGCCTGAACCCCTATTAGCTCCCAGTCTATGTACTGCTGCAACCATTGTTAAATGACCTTCAGCAAAATTTTTACTTGCATGTGATATCAAGTATAGTGTTCTATAATTTGAATATTCTGTTGGATCACCCTTCTGTGGAATTGGTAATATCATAGAGTTCATCCAGTTTGTTGACCGAGCGGCTGTCTTCAAATTTCCTGGCATAGACAAGTGAGTGCTTCCAGTGTTACATCAGCTTGTTGAAACATTTCAGTTGGCATTACATGAATTCCTGGAATCGTATTTTTAGCTAATGCTTTTAATGCAGCTTGAACTTCTTCCTTCAGTATCAGTGGATCTTGCTGATCTGCTATCTGGTAGAATGTCCACTAGTTCTTTATAATAAAGTGACTGTATTTGTTCAATCATTTTAGTAGTATTATTACACTATAGTTAACATGTCATACAAATCAAATAGTTCAGTTATCAAGAAGGGTTGCTCAGTCATTTCCATAGTCAACTTTGGAAATGTTTCCTCCTCCTAGTACCCTTGACATTAAATTCCAATTTCCCACACTCTCCTCTTTGATTCCCCCAGGCAATCATCAATCCAACCATCTCAATTCCAATCCATCCAGTCATCTTAATTCCACCTATTTGTTTTCCGGCCCAAATAGATAAACGTACAAAACAGGGGCAGACAATAAACAAGGACCAAGCAAGAATGGCCAAAGCAAGTAGAGACCTCAATTTGTGAGAAAATAAAAAAGTATTAAAATTTATAACTCACATTGGAACCACAAAGAGATCAAATAACAAGTTGTTACCTTCCAACCTAAATAAAACTGCTAAATAAATCATTTTGCAGAGCTTTCTGTCTAATATTAAGGTTGTTAACATTCCTAGCCAATGTGCATTGAGGTTTCATCAGGATTCAATCCACATGGAGACCTTGCAAATGGTTTTAGGGCTATCTTTCCATCTTTTTTTAATATTATTAAATCATTTTATTGGGGGCTCCTATATCGCTTTTTACAATACATAAATAAACTTACTGTGGCAGGCACCTTCACAAGTCCGCTGCCATCATTGTTCTCTAATCGTCCGCCTTTTCCCCTGAACCTCTAGTATCGTATCAGCTTTTCCATCCCTTCCCCCCCTCTCCTGCTCTCTCCTTCCCACGAACCCTCAATACTCTATAAACTATTATTGTTCTGTCATACCTTATACTGCCCGACCTCTCCCCCAACCCACTCCCCTGATGCCCATCCCACAAATAGGAGCTTATGTTTATATCCTTGCATTTGGCTACATCCCTCCACCCCACCTCCTCTCTACCCCTCCATCAGTTCCAATCTCACCACTGGCCTGAAGGGGCTCACCCATCCTGGTTTCCCCATGTCTCCAGCTCCCCTGTCCACCAGTGTACCTTCTCCAGTCCATCTGGATTTGTAAGGTAGAGTTGGGCTACCTGTATCATTCACTACTTCGTCCATAGGATCTTTCAATACTACGACCTCTGACTTGGAGCTGTTTTGGGGGGGTTTCTTGGTGGGGGGTTCTTTCCATTTAAAATATACTGCATATATTCTTCCCTTTCGGTTGTCTAACTCTAAGCCTTTCACATTTTATTCCAATAACTTACAATCTTCTCAAGCTGCGCTTTGAAATCTTCAGGTCAGCTCTTTGACCTTATCATTTCTTCCATCCGCCTTAGCTACTCGGTGATCAAGAGCAACTTTCAGAGCCTCTTCGGACATCACTTTGATCTTTTCTTTCCTCTTTCCTCTTTCATAATGACCTTTTGTTTTCTTCACGATTGGTGTTCTTCATGTCATCTATAGTTCATCAGGTCTACCGTCATTCGTGTTCAATGCATCCAATCTGTTCTTAAAATATGGGTGGGATATACTTGAACATGTATTTTAGGTTCCTGTGTACTTTTCATTTTCTTCAGCTTCCACCTGAACTTGCATACAGGCAATTGATGGTCTGCTCCACTGCCAGTCCTTGGTCCGTTTTTAATCTGCTGATAACGAGCCTGTCTATTGTCTCTTTCCACAGATGTGGGCCATTCGATTGATGTGTATTCCTCCATCTGGAAAAGTCCAAGTCTACAGTACAACACCTCTGTAAGCTTCACATATTTAATAAATCCTGCATCTCCCAGAGTAACTCTTGGTCTTCTTTTTCGGACTCTCGGCACCACCTAGTAATCAGAAATAGGGTTCCTGTCCAAGGTGTCTCTTCACAGGACCCACTCAGCAGCTTCTCAGAGTGAAGGCCTGGCTGGTGAACTGCATCTATAAAGAGGTGGTTTCATTGTCATGCAGTCCATTCTGACTCATGGCAACACCTTGTGTGTGAAGTAAAGCTGCCATCCTGGTTTTGAAGACCAAAAGCATTCAGATCACCAACCCTGCCTTTCTAGGCACTTCTGTGTGACTTTAAATGGACATGATTACGCCTTGTACCACCCAGGAACTTTTCTATAAAGACAACTGTAGTGCTTTGTAACCCATGGGATAGGCAGGAGTTGGCATCAACTGAGTGTCACGATAATTATTTCATGTTGTTGTCTGGGCTAAACGGTGTGCCCCCATATTTTTAGGAACTATCACCCAGGAGCTTTTCTATAAAGACAACTGTAGTGCTTTGTAACCCATGGGATAGGCAGGAGTTGGCATCAACTGAGTGTCATGATAATTATTTCATGTTGTTGTCTGGGCTAAACGGTGTGCCCCCATATTTTTACAAACTATCAGAAGCTGTTCATTTTTTTAAAGTGCTCATATAAATCAATCAACAAAGAGCTTTTTTAAAAGTCTATTCAGGACAGTAGTGTTTGTCTTTAATCATGTGGCCTGGAGGATGTTGCTCAAATACAGACAGCCTGAGAATCCGTATTTCCAATGAGCTTCCAGATGATGCCAGAGCTTTTGTTTCTGGAGTCTG
>PVJH01034794.1:0-20205 GCA_004026705.1 Nesogale talazaci
GAAGCAAGCACACTCTACGAGAAATAGAAGCTCAAATTTTTAATTTCCCAATTATTACTGGTTCCTTAAATTTAAACCCATGTTCATTTCCATCCTGACATCAGCATGCAGGTCATGCTTAATGCCCATTCTAAATTATAATTATAGACTCCAAACAATTCATAATCACTCACCACTAGAACTTTCACAGAAGCTTTGTGAAGCATGGGTAGAGGCCTTTTCCAGATGCTGGCCCTTTACTCCAGAGTCCAATTGCTGTTTTGCATTAGCCACTTTTGAGTCTTCAGTTAATGCATTATCTGGTTTCTCTTGAGGTTGGGTTTGCTGTATTTCCTGTTCAGGTCTTAGAGTATCATTTCTCAATGAAGGCAAAGGGGACTGTGGAGAGTCTTCCACTATAGGCTCCTTTTCTGCAGTTACTGATTTCAGGTCCTCTTCATATTCTGCACTCTTGTCCTCCCTAGTATCTGGTCTACTCTCGGCACATGGTTCAATTTCTGGAGCAACATCTTCCGAAGACTGGGAATCTGAGCATTTCTCAATTCCTTCCAGAGGTTCAGAAGAAACATCAACTCTGGGAGATGGATCCTTCACGTCTACAATGACAACACTTGAGTCCTCAGAGGTAGCTTCTTCCCAAGCTTCCTGATCCTTGTGTTCTAACTCTTGGTCAAGCACAGGCAGTTTGGGGGGAGAATCAATGCTAATCACACTGGTTTCAACGTCCATAGCTTCATGACATTCTTCTTTCGAGATGTCATTTTGAAGACACAAGCCTTGGGACTGTGTTTCAGTCAGAGACAGGTGAAATGGGGTATTTTCCTTATTTTCTTTTGGTTCTTCTTGACTTTCACAAGGAGTCTCAGGGATTTCTTCCACTTCAGACCCTGAAGATCCCTCCTCTGGATGATGGTCTTTGATTTCAATGGCTTCCTCCTGATCTAACACGCTAGAAAGGGCCTCCGATCTAGCAGCTGGAGAAGGAACTGCCTGACTCCCGGAATCACAAGTGAGATCAATACAAATGTCTTCTGCTACAGTTTCTTTGCAACCAGTAGCTAAAATACTAATGTCATCTCTGGTCTCTGTTTCATCCCCTTTTGTCTTGTCATCATCATTATGACTCAGTTCTCCGTGGGCATCCTGTGCTGAATTCATTAGAATACCGTCAGTGGGAACAAGTTTAGAATTGAGAACTGGAGACATGGGCTCAGTATCCTCAATCTGTGTGTTTTCTACATCTTCATCAAGTTTGTGAGTAGTCAAACTCTCCATCTTTGGAGACGGACTATAGTCACTTGCTGAAAGCATCAACTTGCAAGAATCCCCTGTCAAAGACAGACCAAGATCTTCAGTAGAATTTTTTGGTTCAATCCTTGAAGTTTTAGAACACTCAGGAGTCAAAGATGAACTATGTAAGTCTCCACCTCTTTTCCCATCATTTGATCCTTCTTCCAAACTTGGAGTTGGAATGAAAATGTCCTGATATAAGAAAAAAGGACAAATCAGAATTTGTTCATACTTCTTTTATTGCTACTCTTTGAATACACCTGAAATTTTCAAATCAATTATTCACATCAAGAATATAGGGTCATAATTTCATAAACAACAAACCTCATAATATTAGCCTTTTCATTGATTACTCAAGTCTCTCCATTTAAACCCCCTTTTTGTGGGGGGGGCATCACTGCTCTCTGTGGTGGGAGCAGGAGGTTAAACCCCTTCTTGTGAAATTAATGATACTGTATAAGCATAATCCATATAAAACTTATATCTATATGAAAACTATATCACCAGGCTGAGCCCGGTGGCGTAGTGGTTGTGCACGGGACTGTGGTCCACTGGGATGGAGGTTCAATTCCAGCTCCATGAAGCAAAGACTGGGCCTCCTACTCCCACCACCTGAGGGCAGTGATGCCCCGGCACCCCCCCCCCCAAAAAAAGAAAACTATATCACCAAGCTACTAAAATTGTCATAATGAGTCTTCCATTATATAGAAATCTTTTGAATATATGCCTACACAACATATATTCTGTTCTCATAATGCAAATACTATACTAATTTTACTTCTCATTATTCCAAAATATATTAGCATTCATAAAGTAGATACTTAAATCTATAATAATATTCTTAGAATTCAGAGAAACACAAATTAAAGCTATCATGAGATAACCAACACATACCCATAGGCTGGCTTACAGTTAAAAAGACTGGCAAAAACACGTGGTGACAAGAACGTGGGAAAATGGTGGTTCTCATACATTGACTAGGAGTAATATAAAAAGTTATAGCCACTTTGTAAAACAGTTTAGCTTATCGTCATTGTTGGTTGCCATCAAGTAACTTCTAACCCATGGAATTAGGGCAGAACTACTCCACAGGGCAGCAGGGCCCTTTCAGAAGTAGCTTGCCAGGCCTTTCTTCTGAGGTGCTTCTGGGGGGGATTCAAATTGCTATCTTTTTTTTTTTTGGGGGGGCATCACTGCTCTCCGGTGTTGAGACTAGGAGGCCCAGCCCCACTGCTGGACTTGAACCTCCATTCCAGTGGCCCGCAGTCCCACGTACAACCACTACGCCACCGGGGCTCAGTCCCAAATTGCTACCTTTTAACTAGGAGTCGAGTACTGAACCATTTTCACCATTCCCAAACCCAGACTTAATGCCATCAAGCTAATTAGAACTCTCTCCCCTCCCCCCCAATTTTATCTTAACACTTTCAACATTTTTTCAAAAGTTTAAAGACACAGAACAAAATTTAAACTTCAGCACAAAAGTGTAACATGAGACTTTGGAAATGATCTTTAAAAAAACTGATTTGTGATGACAGCTGCAAAACTATAAAACTTATTGAGAAACACTGAATTGTACCCTTAAAGTGGATTGCTTTATGGTTTGTACATTATACCTCAATAAAGTTGTTAAAAATAAATAAAAGAGCAAAGCCCTCTTTGTATATACCTACATGAGAAAACTCGGGCTGGGAAGGGACAGGTAGTGACCCAGGAGTGAAGACTGGTGTGCTCTGGGAGACTGGGGTTGAGGCTTGTGGGGACACAGTGGGCTCAAATGGGGCCTCTATCTCCATTTGTTCCTCATTAAGCTTGTTCTCAAAAGTTGCTCCACCTTCTTCCTCAGACACCACTGACATGTCCACTGGCTCATCTGCTGTAAAAGAAAAAGGAAAACTATCACTCATCAACATTACTCATCTTCTAACACCACTTTTAACAATTACAATAATGTGTGCTTCTAAAAAAGTGACTTCATTCTCAGAAAAATCGATGGACAGATCCTGAGTTCTAGAAGCACTTACTTGAGTATGAAGGGAGAGGAGGGAGGGGCTCCACACCTAAAATATTTAGATGGGATTAATCTGGGAATGCATCTCATTCATCCATATGATGATACATTTTCTGACTGTTCTGAGTCTCTTTCCTAATTAAAACTCAATTTTACATTTACTTAGGAATACCGAGATTAATGACATCTAATTTAACCATTGTATCATTCTTCCATAAACCTTAAAAAGCAGTGAGATGGATGCCAGGAAAAATACAGTGAACAGGAAGAAAAAAACCTATCAATGCCTATCAGTACTGATTTACCAAAGAACTAAGAAGGACAAGACATTAAGGCTAAAAAGGCCTTCCTCGGAGGTTAGCTAGTTATGTATTTTAACCATGAATTCCTTTTCCCCTTAGAACTAGGCTACCTCTAGACCACCCTCACAAACTACCTATACTAGGTTTTCTCTATCATCCATACTCACAGTATCATCCCTCTCTATTCTCCTCCACTTCAGCCCCCCCTGCCCCCTTTCATTATCCACCCTTGGTTCTTAGCTTGGCTCTCCAGCCTCCCATTCCAATCTAACCCTAAATTATGGATCAGGTGCTGCAGGCCTCTATGACATTACCATAGCAGGGCTAAGTATTTTCATTGCACCTTGTGACTTTGCTAACCATGACAATCACTTTTTATGGTCCTATTGCTCTAAGCATTATAGACATAAAGGATTTTGTTTACTAATCTAAGTAAAACAACAAAAGCACAATCAGACACAAACAGGATGTCTAGTCCACAGTTATGCATACAGTAAGAAAGTACACTGAATTTTAAAATATAATGTTTACAATATTACAGGACAAAATACAATACATGGTATAAGAAAAAAGCAAAAAAATAAAAATTTTAAAAAGCAAATAATCATATATACAACACTAAACAATTTTGTAAACTTTTTTAAAATTTATGAATAACAAAGATGCTGAAAGAAAATATATCCAAATGTAGTTGTTAGGTGCCAATTCAGAGCACCTCTCTATGAAGTAGTCAGTACCCACATACTAATTATCATCACATGTAACTGGGCTATCAGATGATTTTGGTTTCCTCATTATTTTCCTATGCTTTTCAAACTTTCTATAGTGAGAATGCAGTTTACAATCAGGAAGAAAGGACTTTTTTATTCAATTATTTTTTGTTTATTTGTTGTAGTTTTTTTTGTTTTGCTGGTGGCATCACTGCCCTGGTGAGAGTAGGAGGCCCAGTCTTGCTCCTGGAGAGCTGCTGGTGGATTCGAACTGCCAACCCAGTGGGTTACAGTCCCATATACAACCACTACACCACCGGGGCTCAGCCCTTCAATTTTTTTTTTATATTCGATGTTCACACTGCAGTCAGAAACAATGGTCCTCATAGACCCAACTTAACTGGCATTAGGAAGATTTTTTTTTTTTTGCATCACTGCCCTCTGGTGGTGGGAGTAGGAGGCCCAGCCTTTGTTCCTGGGAGCTGGAATTGAACCTCCATCCCAAGTGGGCCGCAGTCCCGCGCACAACCACTACACCACCGGGGCTCAGCCATAGGAAGATTTCTTTTGTTGTTTTTTTTGTTTTTGTTTTTTTGGGGGGCATCATTGCTCTCCGGTGGTGGGAGTAGGAGCATTAGGAAGATTTTTACAGAACATCTTCACCTTTATTTGTTCACTGCCAATATCACTGATCTTATTATGCTTACAGTGATATTAGTTCATTTCAATACGTACACTGACTTCAAAGTAAAAACAGCCAATCACAGATTTTGTGAAAAGGCAGTCTAAGAGTCAATTTTGTCATTGATAAATTACACTGGAAAAAAACTAAGTGCCCAGACCTCTATGACATCTAACTGAGAAATTTTTGTACACTTCAATTTCCCAGTGTTTAAAACAAGAACAAAAAAGTAATAACTAGTTCTTGGGATTGCTGTGAGGAGTCAATGAGGAAAATTAATGAAAAGCATCCATAATAGTTGCTGGCATATACAAAGTGCTCAGTAAGTGTTAGGTATCATATATGATTACTGGCATGTGGAAAATGAAAAGGAGAATTTATTAGAAAAAGCTCTGAAGGGGGTAGAGGGAAAAGGGCTCTGTAAAAATAATTTAGAAATATTTTTTAATGATTTGGATAGGAGATGAAGACAGTGCATAAGAGGCTTAAATAATGAGATAAATTAAGTAAGGAAAAAGAAAAGTGTTCATATGAATAAAATATGCCACAATCACCAAGTCCTCAAAGTAAGTGAATAATGTTAAAAGTTCTACTTCCAGATGATAGCCACTCTGTGGCCAAAACTGTTTTCATAACAGAGAAATAAGCTATAAAGATTGAACACTCTCTAGGAGCAAGGCTGAGCTTCCTACTCCCACCAAGGCAGTGATGCCACAAAAAACAACAAGGGGCTAAGCCCCAGTGGCATAGTGGTTGTGTGTGGGGCTGCGGCCCAATGGGTTGGAGGTTGAAATCCAGCAGCAAGGCTGGGCCTCCTACTCCCACCACCAGAGGGCAGTGATGCCCCCCAAAACAAAAACAAAAACAAAAACAACAAAAAAGATTGAAAACTATTTTTGGTTCCATTTCACAAGTTAAGTTCGCATACTGCTAGAAACTACTAGGTCTTTATCAATAAACTCAATTCTTCACCAAATTATAGCTAATTTGAGTCTGACTATAATAAAAAATTTTTCCCTTTTTAAGAAATTGATTCAACAATATAAAATTTTGAGAGACGGCTCCACAGGAGCAAAGGCTGGGCCTCCTACTCCTACCACCACAGGGCAGTGATGCCCCTACTCCCCCCAACAATTTTTTTTGAAGGGAACAACTGAGGAAAACACTTTACACAAGGTCATATGCCTAAAGATTAAACCATAGTTTCCTCTTATTTGGCCTACTGCCCCTTTTGCAGAAAAAAATTTACTCAGTATTATCTACTCCCCACCTCCACCAGTGCAGGATAAATAAAGTGTAGGTATCTGCTTTTACAGCAAGCCTAGATGGTCCAGCACACCCAAAGGGCAGGGAAACACACTTTGAGAAACACTGGGAAAGCAGACGTGAAGTCCTACTGAATTGTGCAGATCACAGAGTTCTAACGCACAATGCAACTGCACTGCAGGATGCTGCTCCTCTTCTAATCTGAGTCAACAGAAACAGACGCAAAGAGCTCACCTTTTCTCTCTCCTTGCTCTGTGGGGCTGCTAGGGACGATAAATGGGGTAGATCGAAAAGCATCAGGGGAAGGAGCAACAAGATCTGAGGAATTCCTTTATATAAAAAGAGAATTACAGGTTATTTTAATGAAGTCACAGTTCTTTATTTCAAAACACAGTTCTTTGTTATTTTTATTTAGCAAAGTCAGACAGACTTAGCATTTCTACTAAACAGCTATCTGCAAATAGAAAATCCATGAATACTTCAGTATCTATTTCCCAGACCAGACATTTCAAAGTATTCAAAATAAAAAGGGGTAAAGGCACTCAAGTAATATGATTACATGAAACAGCGAATGACCAAACATAAGGACAGCATGATTAAAATGCAGGATGTGCAAGTGCTAACACATAAATTCATTTATAAATGAGACATAAGAAAAAAATCACGTATTCTATTTTTTGCCTAATAGGAAGACTATCTGTACGTTTATATATAAGGAAAAATTTTTTCTCTACATACAGATAAACCCAACTACAATAATTTATACCAGTGGTTTTCAATCTTCCTAATGTCCTTTAAAAAAATTCCTCACATTGTGGTGACCTCTTCAATCATAAGATTATTTTCGTTGCTACTTCATAACTATAATTTTGCTACTATTATGAATCAGGCGACCCCTGTGAAAGGGTTGTTCGACTCCCAAAGGGGTCGTGAACCACAGGCTGAGAACTGCTGGTCTATACTGTTATCTTGTGCTGTTAAAGGGGAGGGCCTGCTAATAAAAGAGGAGCAGAATGCTTGCTTTGAATGCACAATGTTCTCTAAATGGGTATTTCCACACTAATGCAACTTTGGACTACTATTCTAAAGTTTCCATATGTGAAAGCATAAGTGTCTGCCTTCAACAGCTTCCAGAAAGTCTGAAGCCTAGAAACCTTAACACTGCTAGACTAGCAGGTAATGTTATGCCCATTCGGCATATAGTACCTTCTTTGCCCAAGCTTAGGCTTACTTACGTGGAAAGGCTCTCCTGAATAAGGGACCTCTGACCAGAGAGCTGTAAAAGCTGCAGAGTGGTGGCAGGTGTGGAGGCCTGAGAACATCCACTTTCCTCCCTTAAAGGAGTTGAGCAACTATCAGGGGCTATGAAGAAAAAATAATTCTCATTGCATTTACCTGTCAAAATTACATCACTAAGTTGTCACATAAAAAAGCCACGGAGTACCACCAAAAGAGTAGCATTTGTATTTCCAATTTTGGTACAATTAAGAGAATGCTACACCACCACAAATCTTGAATGACCATTAAAATACCCCACCACCATCATCACCAAACCATGAATTTCTATTAATTAAAAATAACTCCTTAGTTCATTTTATCATGATCTAAAGTTGAGGAGGGTCGATCAGAACTCTTCAACCAGTGGTTCTCAACCTTCCTAATGCCACGACCCTTTAATGCAGTTCCTCACATTGTGATGACCCCCAAATATCAGAAATATTAGTTTTCCAATGGTTTTAGGTGATCCCTGTGAAAGAATTGTTGCAGTCCACAGGTTGAGAACCGCTATCTTTTTTTTTTTTTAATTTTAGGCATCACTGCCCTCTGGTGGTGGGAGTAGGAGGACCAGCCTTTGCTCCTGAGAGCTGGAATTGAACCTGGGAGCTAGAATTGAACCTCCATCCCAGTGGGCCGCAGTCCCGCGCACAACCACTACGCCACCGGGGCTCAGCCCGAGAACCACTACCTTAAACTTTCACTTATTCATTCTTCTTTCTTGTGATGATTCAATTATAAAACAAGAAGCTACTAATTCCAAGGTCTATATAACATCAAGTATAGTTCATGCAAATGATGAAAGTTAAAACTATGCACATGATATCTCAAAGTATAGAAGTAGCACTTTTCAAATGATTAGAACTTGTGTTTCCCCAAAGGAGATAGAAAGTATGAATGCATTATTAAAATATGAGCAGTCATTACTGATTTATAGAATGAAAAATATGCTGTTGATCTTTTCTCCTTAGTAATAGATGGAATGGTGATCTGTACTAATCTGAAGGGTAAAAGAATTTTATAAGTTAAAGCTTATAGCTTTCAAGAGACACCAAGAGTACATAAGCCTACATCATAGTAATGGATTAGAAATAACCTTCTTCTCTGAAGTTTTCTGGCTTTCTAGAATGGAAGACTTGAGAGAGAAATTCTTCTAAATTCTATGTCCTTCCTGCTGGACTATAACTTCCTATTTCTGGTAAAAGAAATAATTAACAGATGAGTAAATGGACTATAACCAGGTAAGTATGAAAAACTTAAACTGAATTATCATGCTTAAGACTAGATGGTTTAAGTAAATAAACATATAATGACAGAACAAACAAAGGCTACTGTCCATAATATTAAATGTACTATTGTCCTATATTAGCTATTCTTCTTCAGTATCTATTTCAAAAGAGAAAACTAGGTTGAAGTATTAAATTGCAATCATTCCCAAAAAGCCCTTCTCACTGACCTAGAAACTTATTTTCCTTCCCTATCACAAATAAATCTACATACTTATAAAAGACCTTCCAAACTTAAAATAGCTTTAAACATTTAGATATTTGGAATTGGGCTATAGCAACTTTTCATACTTCGTACCTGTTTTATTGCTTTGGTCAAACAAGTCGTCCTGAGTTGACAAAATCTCAGGTTCTGATGGCTTCTGAATCTGCAGCTCACCTTCCAGAAGTTCCCGAGCAGATATCTGCTCTTTTGTTTCCACAGCAGCAAGAGATACTTTGGGATTAGAGGGCATGTCATCTGACCTAGGGAATTCATATCACCAAGGGAAAAAGGTGCTGAGTTTAAATGCCTTGATCTTTCAATTAAAAGCCATTTCTTGTTTTGTGTGTTTCTCTCTCTCTAGAAGCTTTCCAAGATGTCTGGTAAGGGATTGAGAGATGGTGCTGTGAGGCAGGCATTGTACTATCAACCACAAGGTTGATGATTTAAACTCACTAGGCACTCTGGGTGAAAAATGAAGTTGCCAACCCCTGTGAAGCTTTACAGCCTCTCTGTAAAGGGTTGCTCTGAATTGGAATCTCCTGGAGATGGGCTTGGTTTGGGGATTTTTTTCTTTTATTTAGACTTATATGAAGAACTCTTATCTAGACCACAACAAAGCAACTAAGAAGAGCAATCCTAATAATGTCCTTACATTGTACTTGGATCTGAACAATCATCTGCATTATTGCCACACACATCTTCTACTTTCTATTTGGCCTATGTCCCAAACTAAGACTTCTTCACACCCATGGCACTCCTACCTCTCAGAGTCATTGCTGTTCTATTCCCAGAGACTTAAGAGGCTCATCTATGCAACCACTTCCCAGAATAAGAGGAAGCAAAACTGACTAAAATGTAAAAGTTCCAAATATAAGATAGTTTTCCATTAGGAAGACAACATCTCTTAATATTCAACTTTTTTCAGAACATTCTCACCACTTGCTCTTCACTGAAGGAAACAGCAGAATATCCATCCCTTTTCCCCAGTTGGAAGAATCCCTCCTTTTCTCTGCCATATTCAAACACCAATTGTTGGTCAGAAGCAATACTGCTTGAGAGACAATAATCACCACAGACAGAGCAGAGTTATCCTTCCCAATTTCTACCAAATTAAGATCTTAACTGACTTAGGATACGAGTGCCTCCAGGACCTACACCATAAACTACTAGATGTGTGACATTGAGAACCCAAAGCAATAGGGTACACCTCAAGTACAAAAGCAGTAAGCTCTCAGGTAAAATAATCACATTAGTCCATAAAATACTGGAGAGGAAAAGTGGCAACCAAAAAATTATAAAGTTGTGTTTACAGTAATAGCAGCAATAAAAAGGCTTTATAAATACACTAAAGACACAGTCAAATTAATAAATGATCAATGTTTCTATTGTATCACTAATATTCCCAGCATTAAGAAAAAAAAGTTTCTAAAATGTTTTCACCTGGCAATATGAAATGCAATCTCACAGCAGAAATTTATAAAAGAGCCTGGCTCACCTTATCGATGCTGGATGTTGTTCTGCCACAGCATGTGGATCCTTACTGGTCTCTCCTACCATGGAGACTTCCTTGCTGGGTAATTCTGCCACAGGGATTTCCTCACTGGAGTGTTCTCCATGCTTCACTGAAGTTTTAGAAGAAGACAGAAAATTTTTAATTTTTCAAAGTACAAAAAGCAGCCCCAAAACTTTTAAAAGAAAAAGATTACAATACAAAGAAGTCCGGTGAAAGGGTATATAGGCATCATCCCAAAAGGGAAGCTAATAGCTTATTAAAAAAAAAAACATCGGGCTGAGCCCTGGTGGCGTACGTGGTTGAGTGCGGGACTGCGGCCTGCGGCCTTGGCGGTTTAAATCCAGCGGCTGCTCTCAGGAGCAGCACTGGGTAGCGTCCACAGCCACCAGAGGTAGTGATGCCCACAAAAAAAAAAAAATTTTTTTTTTAAATATTCATAGAGGCTGAGTCTCGGTGGCATAGTGGTTGAGTGCAGGACTGCGGCCCACAGGCTTAGCGGTTCAAATCCAGCAGCAACTCTCCATGAGCAAGGCTGCGTAGCTCCCATGACCACCAGAGGGCAGTGATGCAAAAAAAAAAAATGTTCATAGAACGCAAAAATCGTATTGTAATATATTAATTTTAAAACGCCGTGGGACACATTGTTAAAAAGCAGAACGTCTGGTCACTCTAGCACATCTAGAGTGTTAAAAAAAATCTAAAAAAAAAACCTCAATCTAAAATAAGTGACAAGTAGTTACCAAGTAATTCTGCAGCCAGTACTGCATAGTTCACTAAATTATCGTATATACTTGAGTAAGCCAAGTTTCTCAGCACGTTTTTTATGCAGTTTTGTGGTAAAAATTAGGTGCCCTGGCTGATATTTGGGTCAGCTTATACTCAAGTATATATGTTAACTTAAATTATATAAATTTAATATAGTTATAAAACTTATCAAGGAAAAAAACTGCTACCTCTGGAACAGTAAAAAACATTGATAAAAAAGGATCCACACCATTGTCATCATCCATGTCAGGTGGTCTGGCAGGAGCAGAGTCAGAGGATACTGGCAGTTCGTGCTCTTTGTCCACTTCATATTGCACTGGGTGCTCTTCAACATCCTGGCTCTGTGAGAGTTCCAAAACTCCAAAGCCCAATTGGGATGAAACAGGATCTAGGACCAAAACCTCAGGAAATTAGGTGTCACACCAAAAAATCATATAGTGTGATGTCACTGTTAAATGCATGAGGGTCATGCTAAGTCCTCAAAATTTTCAAAAGAAAATCTAGAATAAAAGCATTAAAAATAGAGAAAAATGTGTAATGAAGCAAAAAATTATGCACTATACATAACACATTCCAACAGTAGGCTACTATCAACTGAAGAAATACATCTACTGTACACACACAAACACACTCACACAGCACAATTAAGATTGTCCTTCCACCCCAAAAAACATACTTCCTAAATCTACAAAGGGGCTTCGAAAAGTTCATGGACTTCCTCCTCCCTTTTTGGGCATTTACTATGTATGTCACTCTTGCTGGACTCTGTAGTGATGCCAAGAACCCTGAATCCCAGCCCCCCTTTAGAGATGGAAAAAGAGGAAGGGAGAGAGGGGGGGGAAGTGGAACTGATACCAAGGGCTCAAGTAGAAAGAAAATGTCTGGAAAATCATGGCAACATATGTACAAATATTCTTGATACAACTGATGTGTGGATTGTTCTAAGAGCTATGAGAGTCTCCAATCATATGATTTAAGAGATAAAAATTAAGTTCATGAAAAAACTAATTAAAAGATAATGGAATTTTCCCAGAATTTTTTGAAGACCCCCCTCATATTTGAAAAACAAATGAATTCAGAAAGTGGGAAAATCATTATGTAGAAGTACCCAATGAGCTACAAATTCCTAAACACCAAATTCGGAAAAATTCCTAGCAAAAATTCAAATAATTACTCTCGACATAAAGTACTTAAAGAGAAAATATATTTAAAAGTAAAACACAAATCCTTAGACTTCTACATGAACATGTTAGAGTAATTCAGAATACTCTCCTACCCTAAAAGCAGTGCAAGCTTACCTACGTCACCCAGGGCATGTGCAGGACTGTCGGGAGCATCTCCTTCCTCCTCTTCCTCCTTCTCGCCCACCTCTCCTTTCTTCTCTTCACCCACAAGATTAGATTCCACTGACACTTCCAGAACACTGCACAGCAGAAGAATACAATCACATATCCCACATCGGTTGAGACACTTTATTCAAAGTACTCTTTGAATTTTATTTTAGTTTTCCATACCCTAACCAAATTTTAAATAGCTCACCCCTTTGGTGGTAATACCATGGCAGTGGACAGTAGAGTCACTATGAGGTAAAATTGACTTTAAAGCAACAAGTTGGGGCTGAGCCCTGGTGGTATAGAGGTTGTGCGTGGGACTGTGGCCCACTGGGATGGAGGTTCAATTCCGGCTCCACAGGAGCAAAGGCTGGGCCTCCTACTCCCACCACCAGAAAGCAGTGATGCCCCCTCCAAAAATCTAAAGCAACAAGTTTGGGGGGAAAAAAGTGTCCAGTCACCTAAGTTTATAATCTATACAAATCAGCAATCCATACCTTTTGGTATAAATAGCTATCATGTAAATGGTACACTTCTTTTTCCCTCAACAGTGTTTTAAGTTCTATACCATTGGCTAAATTAATGATAATAGCAATAGGTTTGGAGAAAACGTGGGGTGGGTTAATAATGATTAGTACAAGAACAAAGAAGGTGTTCTAAAACTGATTGTGGTGATGATTATACAACTCTTCTTGATGTGATCGAACTATTAAATTGTGTATGTGAATTACATGCCAATAGTTGTTTTTTAAAAAAGCAACAAGTTTCCCAGCTAGACCAGGGAATGTACACTGGTACAGATAGGAACCAGCAACATGGGGAATCCAGGACAGATGAGCTCTTCAGGACCAGTGGTGAGAGTAGCGATACCGGGAGGGTCGAGGGAAGGTGGAGTAGAAAGGGGGAACCAATTACAAGAATCTATATATAACTTTCTTCCTGGGGGAAGTAAACAAAGGGAAACATCAAATAGCATTCAATATGACAAAATAATAATTTATAAATTATCAAGATTTCATAAGGGAGGGAGGACCAGGGAGGGAGTGGAAAAAGGAGGAGCTAATACCAAGGACTTAAGTAGAAAGAAAATGTTTTGAGAATGATGATGGCAACAAATGTACAAATGTGCTTTGCATACAATGGATGTATATATGGATTGTGCTAAGAGTTGTATGAGCCCCCAATAAAATGACTTTTTTTAAAAAAAGAAAAGCAACAAGCTTGCTTTCTTTTTTTATGGGACACATCATTTGGTCACATTTCAATTTCCTCAATAAAAATTACAGAGACTGTTTACATTTATCTCCTACCACTTATGTTGACTTTTGTCCCTTTAACGAGACAAAAATATAACCAAATTCATTTTCTTCTAAGCCTTCAAATCTTACAATTCCCTGTGTGGTATACCAATTTCTAGAGTTATGTGTTAATTTTACATGAATTGAGTTATCAATCCCAGTAAATCAATTTCATTCATGAAAACATTACTTTAGTAGCAAAATATAGTCCAAAAGTTCTTAGAAAACTAAATGGTGTCTTGCTATCCGATAAAATCTAGTCTGAGGCCTCAAATGCATGTCTCCAAACAAGTCACCATCTAAGTGAGATGTCAACTAAATCCACACGGAAGAAGCACACCATTTTCAGTCTCCAAAGGATTATAAATCACATACTCTGAAGTCAAAGGAAGGATTACTATCAGAGCCTAAATTGTGACATCAGGTTTGCAGAAGGGTAGGAAAGGCAGTGGAAGGTCAAAAACATTTGTGGAAACTACATAGGAAATAAGTCTCCTGTGATCTCCCTTTATCCCTAATTGGTGGACAGGAAGGAAGTAGTTACTAAACAGAATACACTAGAGAAATGGGTGCAGAAGATCAAAGGGATAAACCTGATTTGAACAGTTAAAACCTGGTCAGTGGATTACCGCCTCCCTCCCCACTCTGATACATGCTGGACCTGATCTAGTTTTAAACATTTTCTATTTATTTTTTTGTTCATATTAGGGTTTATCTTAGATGTTAGGCCACTGGGGGTGACCCTATTGAAGATGTATTATATGTTTTTCTGTTTTTTGGTATATGAAACCTAGGATTGGGGATAAAGGTGGGGGGGTAGCATATAGTGGGGGGAAGGTAAAAAGGAGATGTCAAGGAATCCAGGAAGGAAAACAATGCTTGAAAACTGACTATATATATAAAAAAAAAAAAAGAGGGCTGAGCCCTGGTGGTGTAGTGGTTGTGCGTGGGACTGCGGACCACTGGGACGGAGGTTCAATTCCAGCAGTGGGGCTGGGCCTCCTACTCCCACCACCAGAGAGCAGTGATGCTAAAAAAAAAAAAAAAGAAAGAAAAAGAAAACTGACTATTGTAGCAAATATACACTACTACTTGACGTGGTTGAATTATGGAATAATGTATGTATTAACTCCCAATAAAAATAAAATTTTAGGGCTGAGCCCCGGTGGCGTAGTGGTTGTACACGGGACTGCGGCCCACTGGGATGGAGGTTCAATTCCAGCAGCAGCTCCACAGAAGCAAAGGCTGGGTCTCCTACTCCCACCACCAGAGGGCAGTGATGCGCCCCCCCCCAAAAAAATTTTTTTTGAAGTCTTAAGAGGGCTGAGTCCCGGTGGCGTAAGTGGTTGAGTGCGGAACTGCAGCCCGCAGACTTGGCGGTTCAAATCCAGTGGCGGCTGGGTAGCGCCCACGACCACCAGAGGCAGTGATGCCCACAAAAAAAAAAAAAAAAGGTCTTAGAAAGTAAACATCAAAAACAAATAATGTACAGAGATCATATTGACAAATCCAAGTAACTTTTTTTTTTGACATCACTGCCTCCTGGTGGGAGAGGGAGGCCCAGCCTTGCTCCTGGAGAGCTGCTGCTGGATTTGAACCGCCAACCCTGTGGGCCAAAGTCCTGCACACAACCACTACATCACTGGGGCTCAGCCCCCCACAAGTAACTTCTAACAATACATCCATCAACTCCAGTATCTCAAACATTGTATATCAAATAGTATGCTTTATATATAGTATCACACAGCCCATTCATAATAGTGTATAAGTATGCTGTTGGTTTTGTTTTGTTTTGTTTTGGGGGAGGGGGCATCACTGCCCTGGTGGGAGTAGGGAGCACAGCCTTGTTCCTGCAGAGCTGCTGCTGGATTTGAACCACCAACCCTGTGGGCCATAGTCCTGCACACAACCACTACGCCACTGGGGCTCAGCAGTCCATGTTGTTGTTTTTTTAAGTCAGTTGTTTGCTAAAGAAAATATGCGCTTTTGTTCATGTGTAAATTTAATGAATGTCCGCAGAGATCCACCTAGCAGCTCAGAGGAAAAAAGGTCCGACAACCTACTTCTAAAAAGTCTTCAGTAAAAACCCAAAGGAGGGCTGAGTCCCGGTGGCGTAGTGATTGAATGCAGGACTGCGGCCCACTGGCTTGCCAGTTCAAATCCAGCAGCAGTTCTTCAGGAGCAAGGCTGGGCCTCCCACTCACACCAGAGGGCAGTGATGCCCGCCCCCCCCCAAAAAAAAAACAAAGGAACACCTTTCTGACACATGTGGAGTCGCTATAAACCAAAAACTCCTAGGAGATTGGTTGGTTCTATTTATAACTTAATTTCAAATGATTCAGCCCCCCCCACCCAAGAACTAAATATAAACACACACATATACGCACACACACATCAACATGTATATCTAAGAGGTAGAGACAGATGTGGACTGTTCTTTCTTCAGGGGGTTTAAACTATTAAAGTAAAAAAAATAAGGAAAGTATTAAAAACTTTTCATTGTCGGTTGAGCCCCGGTGGCGCAGTGGTTGTGTGCGGGACTGCAGCCCACAGGATTGATGGTTTAAATCCAGCAGCAACTCTCCAAAAGCAAAGCTGGGCTTCCTACTCCCACCACGGCAGTGATGCCACAAAAAAACAAACTAAATAAATAATTGTCATGAAAACATCTCATTTGTTAAACAAAAAGATTAGAGTAGAAGCTTTTACTTTCCACATGATGTCAACTATGTCAATAAAATGTACCCCCAAGGGCTGAGCCCCGGTGGCGTAGTGGTTGTGCGCGGGACTGTGGCCCACTGGGACGGAGGTTCAATTCCAGCAGTGGGGCTGGGCCTCCTACTCCCACCACCGGAGAGCAGTGATGCCCCAAAAAAACAAAACAAAACAAAAAAAATCATTAAAAAAAAGAGAAAGGGTCCTTTGCTTTTCCTTATTAAAAAAGACCACAAAAAGAACCCCAGTGCAGTCGAGTAGATTCTGACTCACAGCAACCCCACACAGGGCTTCTGAGGCTGTAAACCTTTATGGGCACAGGCAGGCTTGACTTCTGCGAAGCAGCTGGTGGATTTTAACCATCCATCTTGCGGTAAGCAATCCAATGCTGACCCAAAAGAGTCACCAGGGTCTTGTGTTGCCTTGTACACACACTCTTTTCAAAAAACAGTGTCATTCTCCTACTAGGAGAAGTATTTCCGAGAGTGCACCCAAACTGAAAACTTACAGTGAAGACTCTGCGAAGAGGATCACAAGACGAGCGAGACAGTGGGAGAAAACATTTGCATATCATGAGAGGTCTTTAAATGTTGTGGGAAAATGGAATTAAAGATAATGAAATTTTTGCACAGACCTTTATGTTTGTGAAAAGCCTCCTTATAAGATTCACAAAGTAGTAGTATTTGGAATATATCAAGAACTCTCAAAACTCAACAGAAATAGAAAACAATAATCCATTTAGAAAATATGGGACTGAGCCCCGGTGGCGTAGTGGTTGTGCGCGGGACTGCGGCCCACTGGGACGGAGGTTCAATTCCAGCAGTGGGGCTGGGCCTCCTACTCCCACCACCAGAGCAGTGATGCCTAAAAAAAAAAAATTAATTAAAAAAAAAAAAGAGTAGATTACAGTAGACAAATAAGCACATCAAAAGATGTTTAACATCGAAGCTGAGCCCCAGTGGTGTAGTGGTTGTGCGCAGGACTGTGGCCCACTGGGTTGGAGGTTCAAATCCAGCAGCAAGACTGGGCCTCCTACTCCCACCACCAGAGGGCAGTGATGCCTCAAAAAAAAAAAGAGAGAGAGAAAAGATGTTTAACACCCTTAGTTACTCCAGAATTGAGACATTAAAAACAAATGCAACACCCAATGCTGGCTGGCAACTATGAAGAGAAATTGAATTATGGCTCTTTGCTATGAAATGGAACAGACACTCTAGAAAAGTCTAACAGTTTCTTTAAAAAAATCAATATGAGGCTGAGCCCCGGTGGCGTGGGTGGTTTGAGTGCGGAACTGCAGCCCGCAGACTTGGCGGTTCAAATTCAGTAGCGGCTAGGTAGCGCCCACGACCACCAGAGGCAGTGATGCCACAAAACAAAACAAAACAAAACAAACAAAAAAAAAATCAATATGAGGCTGAGTCCCAATGGCGTAGTGATTGTGCGTGGCACTGCAGCCCACTGGGATGGAGGTTCAATTCCAGCTCCAAGGAGCAAAGGCTGGACCTCCTACTCCCACCACCTCAGGGCAGTGATGCCCCCCTCTCCCCCCCAAAAAAAAACCAACATGAAATTACTATAGAACCAAGAAATTGTAAACTGCTACATTCAGTTCAAACGAAGGTGTATGTTTATACAAAAACCTACATACCAATGTTCATAGCAGCTTTATAATATCCAAAATTCATAATCAACCTAGATTTTGTCCAACAAGTAAATGCTCACACTGTGGTACATCCATACAACAGAATACTATTCTGCGGTAAAAAGGCATGATAGAAACACACATACTCAAAGAAGTATATGAGTGAAAAAAACCAGCTCCACAAGGTTACATAATACAGGATTCCATGATCGCCACATATCTGAATGGACAAGCTTTGCAAACAGAAGACAGAATAGTCACTTCTAGGGAGGTAGATATACACACAGTTATAAAAAGGCAACCCTAAGGATCCTTGGGATATTGCAACTGTTCAGTAGCTTTACTACAGTGATGTGTGCATGAACCTACATGGTACTAAGAGTGTGTAAAACCTAACAGATATAGATATCTACACGCACAAAGTAAGACTGGAAAGTCTGTGTATACTGTTTGGGCCACTCTAAATCCTCAGTCTAATGAAACTGACCATTGAAGAAAGCTGGGCACAATGTACAGAGCCCTGGATTATTTCTCATAGCTGCATGTGACCACGCAACTATCTCAATGTACTTACTTATTTTTTTTGGGGGGGTGGGGTGGGGCATCACTGCTCTCCGGTGGTGGGAGTAGGAGGCCCAGCCCCACTGCTGGAATTGAACCTCCGTCCCAGTGGGCCACACTCCCGCAAACAACCACTACGCCACCGGGGCTCAGCCCGTACTTACTTATTTTTAAGTTTAATGTAGAAATAAAACGTACATCCCTAATTCTTCGTTATTACTTTAAGGACACTCATGTTGAGGACCAACTCCTGTTGAGGACCATCAATACGTCACAGAAGGTAGGAAGATTTGGTTTTAGAATATTAAGCAACAGAAAAAGTTTGGTTTTTTTTTTTTTTTGGGGGGGGGGGCATCACTGCCTCTGTTGGTTGTGGGCACTACCCAGTGCTGTTCCTGAGAGCCACCGCTGGATTTGAACCGCCAAGCCTGCGGGCCACAGACCCGCACTCAACCACTTACGCCACCAGGGCTCAGCCCAACAGAAAAAGTTTTACAAGCTAGTTTTCTCAAATTCTCTGCACTCATGAATAAAGAAAACTTCATGGAAGACCCTGAGTAGACTAATATGTGTACATGTTTTTTTGGGGGGGGGGGTTTAGTTTTTTTCATACATGTATTTTAAAGAGCTTTCATTCTTTTTGGACTCGATATAAATTATTTCCAGTTTCATGACCACTGCTCATGTAGTTCCTTCTGTCTAGAAAGATCCCCCATCTCTTCAGTCCGTCAACTCCATAGTTAATTCATAGTTTTCATGTAGACTACATCCTCAAAGAGGCTTTCCTTGACCCCGGATTAGGACATATTTTAGCATACGAATTTCTTCTCAGATGACAAGGATTTTATTTCTAATTGAGTAACTATTTATGTACATGTTTCACTGAACATCTGCCTCTTCTTTTAAGCTGTAAATTCTGTGATGGTAAAGCTCCTTTCAAGAAGCAGCCACAGTGCTAGTACCTTTACTGAACGTCTGACTCATTGCCTTCAAGCCCATCCCAGCTCTCAGCACCCTACAGGACAGACACAACTGCCCCACTGCAGTTCCAGACTGCAATCTCTACAAAAGCAAAATACCACAGCTTTCTCCCCGAGCTGCTGCATTTCAACTGTTGACCTTTGGATTAGCAACCAAGATTTTTACCACTGCATCACCTGGGCGCCTTTTATTAAATACAGGCATTTGATGCTTTAATTTTATTTTTAAAGAAAAGGCAGACACACGGGCTGAGCCCCGGTGGCGTAGTGGTTGTGTGCGGGACTACAGCCCACACGGTTGGCGGTTCAAATGCAGCAGCAGCTCTCCAGAAGCAAGGCTGGGCTTCGTACTCCCACCAGGGCAGTGAGGCCC
>PVJH01034795.1:0-20290 GCA_004026705.1 Nesogale talazaci
TTCTCCTCCGGCTCCTTCAGCTCCTCAGATGCTGCCATCTTGTCTTGTCTGTAATTTGTTGTCTCTGAGACTGACTCCCCAAAACTGGGGAGATAGCTTCTCATCTCCATGAGGGAAATACCGCGAGACTTCCCAGAATTCTCAGGAGAAAGCCATGCCCACACAAGAGGCCTTTTTGGCTACTCGATGGCTATCTCCAGATTAACAGACTAGACTCCACACCTACATCACAATCATGAAATTGACATAAGCACATGACCGCCACACATGTCAAAGGGGAAAGGATTGCTTTGAGGTCCTGGGCCTTGCAGAAGGAAAAGCCTGGGAGGACTGATGCCATCCAGTGACTCTGAGGCAAAGGTCCAGGCCCACTTGCTGGCCCCCTCCCAGAGCCCCCAGTCCTGGGCTGTACCAGGGGGTTCTACTTGCACTCCCCCATGGATGGAGCCAAACAAGACAGTCCCTGCAGACGGCCACCAAGAGTAGACAGGCAGGTAGGGTTCCCCAGGTTGAATCTCTGCAAAACTCACAATGATTTAGGGAGACACCACACCCCAAATGCCTTTTCTCTTCACTACCACCTGAATTCCACCTAGCCACTCAAAGTTGTGGGCAATGAGCTGGATAGAGGAATCAGACCCTAATCCCACCACCTTGGTGGACCTTGACTGGCCACGTGGCTGGTGGCAGCCACACCTCTAAAGAAGAGGCTTTCTGCTCCTCTCCAGGGGACAGCCAGAGGTCCAGTTCTTCTCCGTGTTCCAGAGCCACCAGGAGTCGGTCTCTCCCCGATGGCGGTGAGTCTGAGTCCCTGAAAACCCCGGGCCCTATCAGGTACCTGACCTGAAAGAGATGTGAGAATGTCAGCAGGCTGGACAAGAACCACAGGCCCGGGACTTTTTGTTTGTTTGTTTCTAGACTGATTTTTGTGGGGGGGGGGTTAATATATTTATTGGGGGCTCTTACATTTCTGATCACAAGCCATACATTCCTCCAATGTGTCAAGCACATTTGCGCATATGCCAACTTTCCTCTAGATCTTTGGTGCTATCATGCCCTCAATTCTACCTTAGAAATCGGATTAGACCGGAACATGCACACTCCGGATTAGACCAGAGTCTACGCAGGGAATCCAGGTTAGAGAAATCCCTCTGGGTCAACAAGGAGAGTAGAGAGATCAGGAGGGTAAGGGGAGGGTGGAGTAGAGAAATGGCATCGATCACAAGGCCCTCTCTCCCTTTCTGCGCCCCCCCCCCCCAATTCCTTCTCCCCCATCACTGCCCTGGTGGGAGTACGAAGCCCAGCCTTATTCCTGGGCTGCTGCTGGATTTGACCCGTCAACCCTGTGGGCCGCAGTCCTGCACACAACCACTACGCCACAGGGGCTCAGCTCTCTCTCTCTCTCTCTCTCTCTCTCTCTCTCTCTCTCTCTCTCTCTCTCTCTCTCTCTCTCTCTCTTAAGAGGTCCCGGTGGCACTGTGAGTTCAGCCTACTGCATGGTGGGCAGTTGAAACCCATCAGCCCCTCCACATGAGACAGAGACATGAGACGTTCTGCCATTGCGTGGTTCTGCCGTCACATGCACAGAGGCGTCCCATCTCTGCACCTCCCATGGAGGAAAGTTGGACCGCAGCCATTTACACAGGGCCAGATTTTAGATTTTGTCTGTGGGGACTTTAATCTTTGTATCCTTTGGTGTGAGAATTTAGCTCTAGGGATTTTAGCAAAGACAGTTTTGCCCACGACTAGGACAATTCCACAAAAGCAGCCTCGATTTCTGAGCCTGGCCAGTGAACGCTCCCCCAGAGGCCTAAACCTTTTTACCAGGCGTGGGGACCCCGTGGGGACCTTACTGGTGTAGGAGCCAGCCCCTGGGCCCCCACCCCCACCTGACCTGGTTTCATTTAACCTGCTCTTGGTTCCCCAAGCTGCTCCACCCCTCAGCCCCCAGCTCCTCTCTCTCTCTCCACGCCACGCCCCTCCCTGGCTTCAACCCCCTTCCCTCCCACCTTCCCTCCATTCACCCTCCCCAGTGTCTAGGGCCAGCATCCCCTCCTCCCCCTCCTCCCTGGCCCTCCTACTGCGCCACACTGTCCCCAAGCCAAACAAAATATCAGATGCTCAGGATTTCAAAAAACAATCAATAATTTGAGTCTCAAACTTTGAATATATATATATATATATATATATATATATACATACATACACACACACCAGTTAAGTTTGAGCTTTGGGGATATATATTTTTTATGCATTATATATGTGGAATATATTTAATTAATATATAGTTCAGATATACATATATCCAAAATTCAAACTTAACTGGTTGTCTGGTATTTTTACTTGAAGATCTACTCCCAGGCCAGGAACCACCCCCACCACCACCTCTCGCACCTCCGACCTCACCAACCCCCCAACCCGCACCCCCCAGCGTGCGCCCACCCTTCCCTCCTCAAGCGCCCGGAGGTGCCTGTCCCGCTTCTCGCCGGGTCACCCCCCCTCCGGGTCCCCAAATTCACAGCACCCTTTCGCCTTCCTCCGTCCCGCGCCCGCCCCCCTTTCTGGAAGCCCCCCCTCCGGGCCCCCCAGGCCCCCATCCCCTCTCTACCTGGGCAGGCCCGCGCGTAGTCGGCGCAGCAGTCCCGCGCCGCGCCGCACGCCTGGTCGCAGAAGCAGCGCGGGGGCCCGCGGGCGGCGCAGGTCGGGTCCCGGCCGGGACAGCAGCGGCCCAGCGCGGCGCAGCCGTGCCCGGCCGAGAGCGCGCCCGGCGGTCTCCGCGCCCAGGTGCCCACGGCCACGGCGGCCAGCGCGAGCGTCCAGGGCAGCGGCGGCGGCGGCGCGGCGCGCGGAGCCATGGCCCGGCTCAGTCTGGTGGTCGGGGCGCGCGGAGGACCGACCCTCCGCGGCCCGCCCCACGCTGGGCGGAGGCTCCGGCTCCTACGCGGGCCTAGACCCACCTCTTACCTGTCACCGCGCAGATGCCCACCCTGCCCGGCGCGTCCAAGCGCCACAGCTCCCTGCGTCGGTAAAATGCCAAGAGAATGGCGCTACGCTGGAAACCACCTGGGAGCGTTCCCAGAGACACCGAGAAGGGCCGGGCAGGCCGATATAGGAGTCTGACAGTAACACCGAAAACTCAAACCCAAACCGAACTCACTGCCACTCTCAGAGCGACCCCTTAGGCGCGCATCTCCCTTTCATGGGAGTGGAAAGCCTCCTTTCTCCAGCAGAGCAGCCGGTGGTTTGGTTCTGCTGATGTGTGCTTAGCAGCCCAAGGCCTGGCCCCTACTCCAGCAGGGCCTGCTGCACCCCAGAAGGTAAGTTGCAAGCTCATCCAGTGGACTCGACCCGCTGCGGCGGGGGACCTTCCACAGCTGTGCCGGCCAGAAGCAGATCCGCAGACCTTTCTCTGCAGAGCCTCTAATTAGGTGGTTCTCAACCTTCCTCATGTCGGCACCCTTCTCTACAGTTGCTCATGTGGTGGTGACCCCCCCCCCCCCACCAACCACAACATTATTTTCGTTGCTTTGTCGTCACTGTCATCTTGCTACTGTTAGGAACCAGGGGACCCCTGGGAAAGGGTCGTTTGACCTCCCAAAGGGTCTCAACCCACAGGCTGAGAACCGCTGCTCTAGGTGGATTCAAGCTGCCTGCATTTTGGCTCATGGCTAAGCGCTTAACCCTTTGTCCACCCAGGGACTCCTAACAATAGAACAGTATACCGCACCATAACAGCCATCCAAACCCCAAACCAGACCAGGCCATGCCAACCCACAGGGACCCTGCAGGAGAGGGTCAAATGCCCCTGTGGTTTTTGGAGACTGTGACTCATAAAGGGAGTAGGAAAAATAAAAAAGGAGTAGAAAGCCGGTCTTTCTCCCAAGGACCAGGCAGCTGGTGGTTTTGCACTGCAGACCTTGAGGGTAGCGGCCCAACAGGTAACCACAGGAATCTCTTTGTTGTTATGGTCCTCATAGCCGTGTTACCAAGAATAGCTGGACTGCTAGGTTCTGTGGGCCGTTCCAACTCCTGTCCCTAGCCCTATACATGACGGAAAGAAACACTGCCAGGTCACGGACCAGTCTCACTATCATTGCAAGGTGTGGGCCCATTGCTGCCCACACTGTGTCAACCCAATTGGCTAAAGGTCTTCTTTTTCACAAAGTAGTCAAGGTGCTATGTAACGAGCCCGGAAGCCAAGTGGAGTAACAGCCCCTCTGGGTGTCAGCACGTTGGACCCACAAGTCCCTCCAAGGGGGAAGATGGCTAGCCTCGGAACCCCTGGCGGGCAGTTCTGCTCTGCCCTATCAAGTAACTATTAAGTCAGAATCAACCCAATGCAGTGGATATGGTTGGTAGCAAACAGAGGGGCAAGGTCGAAAGAGAAGGCAGGTGTTAGAATGCCGTGACCCCTTGCTGTCATCAGATTGTCATTCAGATCCAGCCTATAGGACAGGGAAGAATTAGCACATAGGATTTCGAAGGCTGTAAACTTTGGGGGCTGTTGCTCTGGGGGCGCAGGGTTACGAGGGGGCCTGCAATCAGCAAGGTTGGCTATTCAAAACCACTGGCAGCTCCGAAGGACAACGATGGGGCTTTCCACTCTGATAAACAGTTAGAGTCTCGGAAACTCACAGGGCCAGGCCTCCCCTGTCTTGTCGGCTTGCTACTTAATCTGCCTCAACTCCTTGGCAGAGTTTGGTATTTTTGAAAGCATTCTGGAAGCAGACGGCCATATCCTTTCTCCTGTGAAGCAAACTGCCAGCCTGTGGGTTCGCTGCCAAGCACTTAACTACTGCAGCACCTTCTAGAATGCTGTGAGCTAAATCCTCATGTAGCAGAGCAAAAAATCAGCAACTGGGTTGTAGTCGATATGGCCCTCCTAGCTTTCAGATTACTCTAAAAAAATTTTTAAAAGACTACTAGAGACCCGCAATGGAATGATTAAAAAAAAAAAAAAAGAAGAGGGGGAAAGAGGAACTTACACCAAGGGCTCAAGTAGAAAATATTTGGAAATGAAGATGACAACATGTGTACACATGTGCTTGATACAAAGGATGTATCAAATGTTATAAGAGCTGTAGGAGCCCCCAATGAAGTTATTAAAAAAATAAAAAATAAAATTATTGTTAGTGATGCTAATATTAAGTTGAATCACATATCAAAAATGAGAGAAATACATTTGAAATATTAATAAAATAGAGAGCTAATAGCAATGACTGTAAGAACCAAAAAAAGTTCTAAAACTGATTGTAGGGATGGTTGTGTACCACTCTTGCTGTTATGATTGGACTATTGAACTGTATGGTATGTGAATAGTATGCCAATTAAACTGTTGAAAAAAATTTTTTAAAGACTGCTAGAGGGTGTGACTTAAGAGCCTAGCCTTTTTTTCCCTTGGGTGGGGTATGCATGCTGGTGCCACTGTACACAGATCACCTGGAAAGCCACTCGATTTCCTGACTGACTTTGGTAGGAGCAAAAGGACTGCCGTCACTTTGAGACATGGTGGGCTTCTGGCTCTGGACTCTGCACAGGGCTCACCTCTGTCTGACCTTCAGATGTGAACTGAACAGCACCCCCCACCACATGAGCCATTTCCTCACACTTCCGTGTGGCATGCTGCTCAGGGAGGCTGCTGTGAGTCGCAGAACCCAGGGAGGTGAGAGCATATACTTAAGGGAGAAGGGGTAGAAAAGGGAGCGGAATCACTTTTTTTTTTTTTTTTTTTTTTTAGGGCATCACTGCCCTGGTGGTGGGAGTAGGAGGCCCATCCTTTGCCCCTGTGGAGCTGGAATTGAACCTCCATCCCAGTGGGCCGCAGTCCCGTGCACAACCACTACGCCACCAGGGCTCAGCCCCCAGAATCGCTTCTTGGAAGAGACGCACATCTGGGACTTCACCAACTCTTCGGGGCTAATCTGGTATTAATTCTTCTAAAAGGAATTATTTCCACAGTAGTGTCTGAAGCTAATAAATCAGCAAAAGGCCATATGAGCACATTACTTAGCTCTACAGGGAAAATCACTAGAAGAAAGAGCTACACAGCTTAGACCTTGGCAGGAGAAATGAGACTGTAATGGCCAACTCCAAAGATGCTCAACCTCCTCATAAAAAATAGGCTGGTGTGGCACTGACATGACACATATGTGTCCAAGTAGAACCGGACTCCAGAGCATTCTCAACCCTTCATACTTCTTTCAAACAGGTGTTTGCCAGGTCTTTTTTCCCACGCACCTCTGGGTGGACTCGAACCGCTCACCTTTCTGTAAGCAGCCAAGTGTGTTGACTGTTTGAGCCACCCACGGAGTTCCTAGCTCCTCATAACATATTTTAAATTTAAAAGTACACTGAGATAGCCAAGACCGAGAAGATTAATGTTTATTTGAATGGAATGAGAGTGGTTGTGGGGAAACAAACACTTGAGTATGCAGATGGTGGAGAAATACAACTTGAAATCTCCTGGAAGAATGTGCTTTCAATATTTGTTAAAATGAGCAGCACACTCACCTTTTGAGTAAGAATTCTTTCTTTTTTTTGGCATCACTGCCCTCTGGTGGCCGTGGGAGCTACCCAGTGCTGCTCCTGAGAGCTGCCACTGGATTTGAACTGCCAAGTCCACAGGTCGCAGTCCCGCACTCAACCACTTAGGCCACCAGGGCTCATTCCAAGAATTTTTACAGACAGAGGCATGTACATGCAGGAAAATAGGCCTGTGAGACTGTTTGTGGCTTTATGGTGATAACAAAAAGGTGACTTCAACCTCGGTATCCCTTGACTGGTTCAATCCAGGATGATCCCGCCTTCGAATGGAGTCTTGTACAGTCTTTGAAAATCATAAACTAGCTGTTTGGGAACTGATACAGAAGCCCCCCATGCATGTGAAAGTTGGCCGTTAAATAAGGAAGACCAGAGAGAAATTGCTGCATTTGAATGATGGTGCTTGCAACACAGACTAAAGATGCCAAAGAACAAACAAATCGGTCTTCGAAGAAGTCCAGCTCAGATGCTCCCAGAGGCAAGGAGGGGAAGACGTCATCTCATGTGCTTTGGGCATGTTGTCGGGAGAAGGCCATTATCCTTGCTAAAGTAAAGGGGCAACTCACCACAAGTTCCTCAGTTGGAAACCACCAGCCACTCCAAGGTAGAAAGAGAGACTTTCTCCTCCCTTAAAGAAATCCACAGTTCAAAAAAAAAAAGAAAGAAAGAAAGAAAGAAATTCACAGTTCTACACTCTCCCGTCGTACAGGGTCAAAATGAGTCAGAATCAACTTGGTGGCAGTTTTGAGGGTTTTGTTCTTTGATTATTTGTTTTGTTCTATATACTTCTGAAGGTGGTTCCCATCCCTCTAACCTTCTCAACCTTCCTAATGCCATGACCCTTTCATACAGTTCCTCATGTTGTGGTGACTCCCCCCCTCCCAAGCCATAAATTATTTTTTTGGGGGGGGCATCACTGCTCTCCGGTGGTGGGAGTAGGAGGCCCAGCCCCACTGCTGGAATTGAACCTCCGTCCCAGTGGGCCGCAGTCCCACGCACAACCACTATGCCACCGGGGCTCAGCCCATGGTACGTTTTTATTTCTTCTTGTTCTCAAATAGATAATGTGGTAGAAATATAATCATTTGTCACTTTGAGGATTAAGAGTGAAGGGGTGAAGTCTACTCTGTCAATTGGGTCAGAGCCAGTGAGGCTTCTGTGAGAGCATAGCCTTTCCCTAAGGAGTCTGGGAATGCTGGTATTTCCTCCTTGGATGTGGGAGACTGCTCACACCCTGAGAGACATAGCAGTTGACAAGACACATGGACCCACCCTGATGCAGCCCTGGGGGCTAGAGAAGTCATGCAGAAACCCAAGTCAGTGCTGTGATGTTTCAAAGGCCACTGTATCCAAAGACTTTCTACCCACTGGCCAGTAATCATCCTGCATTTGGCGTCAATGCATGTGTTTCATGAGTCTGAAGAGGACTTTATAGACAGATACTTGACATATGGGCTAATATCAGACTTATGGACTTGATTTGGACGGGGCTGGGATGTGTACTCAATGTTCAATTGCTTTTGTATATAAACCTCTTTCTTCTACACATATCAGTGTCTCTTTGAATTTATTTCTCTAGTCTACCCAGACGAACACAGATGGTCACTGGTTTTGCTTCTCTAGAGGATCTTGTGACCATTTAATCACATGTGTGCTGGGTTTATTCAACTAAAGGTGAAGAGAAGCTGCTTCTGGAGAACTAACGATGTAGGGGTGGGATGGGGGAGGCCTCTTCTCATCTTGTTTCTATGTGTCATTTGTTTTGCAAATGTCTTAACTACTGAGAAAAAGGAAAGAAGACAGCAAAGAGAGAGAGGATAAGACCGAGATGAGGTCTTGGGGAACGTCAGGGTCAAGTGAGGGCTGCCTGATTCTCCAAATTATGGTGTGTCCCTGAGCCATCCTACGACAAGACTCGATGGCTCCTGTATCTGATTATTGCAGCCTCCTTTATCGGATTGCACAGTGGTCCTGCCAGGTTCAAAGCATCCAAGTAGCTGGTGACCCAGTTCCCAGAAATTCTCCTCTGCGGTCCTTTTGTAAGGGCCCCGGGAACTGCGGGACTCTTGGCAGATGCCACATCTGTGAGCACAAAGGGAAGCTTATTCTCAACTGAGCAGAGAGAAAGGGACCCATCAGATTGCCAACGGCTGTACAGCTGGGGTGGAGCACCCCTCTGTCCATGGTCTGGGTTGATGGGTCCTGTGCTCTGAGTGGAGGGTTAGGGATAGGGCCGTCTCCCTTCAATGTCAACTCTCTATTGTCGCATAATGAACCACTCCAAAGCAGAGAGGCTTAAAACAGTCATTTTCTGTGACTCTCCGGGTTCTGAGCATTTTGGCAGGGCTCACCTGGGCGGTTCTTCCTCGGGTTCCCTCATGCTGCTTGTGGTAAGAAAGCAGCTGAGACAGAAGGCATCTGAAGGTTTCTTGACTGAGACAGAGACATCTGAAGGTTTTCTTGGATTGGATATTGTCTTCAGCTGGGTTCTCTAGAGCAGCAAAACTAATGAAATACATAGATACATAGAGAGAATGAGTAATCGCAGAGAGAGTTCACATGTTTGTAGAGGCTGCCACGCTCAAGGGTCAGGTATCATGCTGGTGGTCCCTCCTGACACACATAGCTATAGGGACTGACAGCCTGCAAAATCACCAGGTCCCATAGGAGCTATAGAGACAGATGGGTTAGCTATAGAGACGGATGGGTCCAAGGACAATGGGCAAGATGGTAAGCTTCTGACTCACAGACTTCAGAAGTTAATCCCAGAATCAGCAGGCACTATGGAAGGTGTGATAGGTAGGTTTGTTGTGCCAACATGGCCAATGAGCATATGTGAGATTAGCTGAAGGGCGGAGAGATAAATGTCTCTGTGAGCCTCACCCTTCTTGTCTCTTGCTCTTTGATCATCGGACCAGTGTGCCGCTGCCTTGCTTGTTCTGTGCCTCCATTTGCAAACTACACTACCCGTAGGCCACCACATCCGGGGACTCTGTCACTGTAATTTGATATTCCTTCAAGACCTGCTTCGCCACGCTACTGGAATATATATCACTTGAGCTGGGCACTGTCGGACCCTGCCATTTGGCTGATGGTTGGTGACCTGCCTTGCTGTTAGCCTAAATTGCTCTACAGAGGACTACCCAGTGACCCTCAAAACTTGAAGGACCGCCAGTGTATTACTATCTCACAGAAATGAGTTGCACTGAGCCATTTGTACTGCTTACATATTGTTTATTTCTTCTGTTATATTTCTGTCTGTCTATATAAAAACACCTCAAATGATTAGTGTCCTGGTTTTGTTTCTGTAGGGAATCCTGTCTAACATAGAAAGCCACTGGCTCACGTCCAAAGAACTTGCGACCAGATGACTGTGAACCAAGTGCAGACTCCAGATCCAGCAAAGAAAGCAACAGGAGGCTTTCCAGAACATCGCCCTCTGTGAGAAGCAGGCCACGTGCCTGAGGAAACTCCCTTCGGATGGAATGGACTGTGGGACCATTGAAAATCATCGTACAGCCAAGATGACACACAACGTGGCCAGCACAGACATTCAAGGCCGTTTCTTCCCTCACCTATCTGGTGCCTCAACTAAGGGGGCTGGGACAACCCAAAACTTGCTTGGCCTCCTTGTGACTAGTTGGAAGCCTCTCCTTGGGACGAGTTGGGGCTTCCCCCCATCATGGCAGTTCCACAGAAGTGAGACTTCTTGGATGTCACCTGGCTTAGCCCAGAGCCACTTGGACCAAGGTAAGCTTACAAGGCTTTTTTTTTTTTTTTTTGACCTAGCCTCAGAAATCGGGCACATCGTTTCTGTCACTTCTGTGGGTTTCGCCGAGCCAGTTCAGAAGGAACATGGGAGGGATGTGTAGCCCTGAGAGGTCTTGTGTGGCGGTCAGCCCCCACAATGTGGCTTGCCTTACGTCTCCTGCTACCTCATCCATCACTGTGCCTAGTGGCATTGACCACATACTTTGAGAATTCTTGGAGCCCTGGTGGCGTAGTGGTTACGTGGTAGGCTGCTAGCCACCAGATCAGGAGTTTGAGACCACAAGCCTCTCCTTGGGAGAAAGATGAAGTTTTCAACTCCTGCAAAGAGATAGAGGCTCGCAGGGGCAGTTCTCAAGACCAGAAGAGGAAATTGTATTGGAGTTTAAATTCTGAGCATCCAGTTTACAAAAACCCAAGGATGACAATGAAAGCCCAAAACTGTTTTACAGGGTGGATTGAGCCTCCACATAATGCTCTGGGACAATTGGCTAGAGATGGGGCTAGCCTTGACATCACGCCAAGTGCCCTGGAAAGTAAATTAAGACAGATAGAGTTGTTAAAATTTAAAATCTTATCATTTGTTCTAGAGCTGAGCCCCAGTGGCATAGTGGTTGATTGCGGGACTGCAGCCCATTGGCTTGGCAGTTCAAATCCAGCAGCAGCTCTCCGGGAGCAAGGCTGGGTAGCTCCCGTGACCACCAATGGCCAGTGATGCTCCCTCCCCTCAGAAAAACAAAATTTGTTCTTGTTTTAGTTTCTGCTTTCTTCTGGATTGAGCTTTTTGTTTTGTTTTGCTGTTTGTTTGGTTTTTTGGTTTTTTTTTTTTGGCATCACTGCCCTCAGGTGGTGGGAGTAGGAGGCCCAGCCTTTGCTCCGTGGAGCTGGAATCGAACCTCCATCCCAGTGGGCCGCAGTCCCGCGCACAACCACTACGCCACCAGCGGTCAGCCAATTTCACAACTCTTTTAAATTGATTTAAACCACGAGAGTGGCTGGCCTGTGAATTATTTGTTCATGAAACTGTTAAAGAGAAAATATTGCCATTGAGTTGATTTCTACTCATAATGACCCTGTAGGACAAAGGAGAACTATCCCACTATTAAGGGTTTCCAAGACCTTCATGGCTACGAAAGTGGATTGCCACGTCTTTCCCCCACACAGCCGCTGGGGGTTCAAATTGCCGACACTTCAGTTAGCAGCCGAATGCTTAATGACTGAGCTTCCAGGCTTCCAGATACATCCACACCCATCCGTTATAATCATTAATTAAAAAAGACTAATCATACCAAGTGTGGTGAGGAAGGGGTGTGTAAAGAACTTATACAACATGTGGAACAGGCATTTTGGTAAGGAGGAGCCTTTTTGAACGTGCATCATATGAAAATATATATGATCCAGACAACCCACCCCAAGATTTTTTCCCAAGTGTTTATTCACACAAGGAGCTGTCTGGAAACATCCACAGCAGCTTCGGTTGTTATCACCCCAAAATGGACACAGTCTCACAATTCCACCACCAAGCGCACACAAACCAGTTAGGGAATAGCCACACAATGGAATACTACTTACCATTCAAAGGAACAAATTAATGAGACCCACGACATAGATGGATCTCAAAATCTCTCTGAATAGAAGAAGCCAGGACCGCCCCCTCCCACACACACACATTCAAAACGACAGTATGATGCTGTCAGGTGCTGTCAAATTGATTCTGTCTCATTCGTGAGCCCACGTGCAGCAGAATGAAACTCTGCCCAGCCCTGTCCCAACTTTCCCGTGGTTGCTTGGCTTGAACCCGTTGTTGCATCCTCTTTGTACGGACTTCCACTGTACCCAGCATGCCATCCTTCTCCAGGGACCGGTTGGTCCCTCCTGATGAAGTGTTTAAAGTACGTGAGACAACGCGTCGCCATCCTCGCTTCTCAGGAGCATCTGTATCATCGACTGTATGACTCCACCGATAGAATAAACCCTCGAAGAAAAGGCAAACTCATTTCCAGTGATAGAAGAAAGTTACTGGTGGAGGAGAGGGAGAGTGGGAGGAATGGCAAAGAAGCCCAAAGGACGTTTGGGGGATGATCTTAAGGGAAGTCATGGTTTCATGTGTGTCCATGCCTGTTGAAAAGTACCAAATGGTGTGGAAAAAAAGAAAGAAAGAAAAGCACCAAATGGTATGCCTTCGGTGGGTATTGTGGAGTTGGCGCCAATGACACATCAATAATGGTAGGGAAAAAGAAACTGAATTAAAAATAAAAATAGAAAGGGCTGAGCCCCGGTAGCATAGTGGTTGAGTGTGGGACTGCGGCTGACTGGCTTGGCGGTTCAAATCCAGCAGCAGCTCTGCAGGAGCAAAGCTGGGCCTCCCACTCCCACCAGAGGGCAGTGATGCCTTAAAAAAATTAAAAATTAAAATAAATTAAAATAAAAATAAATAAAAATAAAAATAAATAAATAAATAAAAATAGAAGAAGACACAGACCTGGAAAATTGCACACCAAGTGGGAGCTGGGACTTGCTACCTCACAGACAGCTGTTTAGTTTGAACTGTCTATAGGAAACATGCATGACTTATGAGTTTACATTGGGAAAAACCCACACACACAAGCACACAAAACAGTTTTTGTCTTCAAGCTTCCATCTACTGCTTGGGAGATCTGCCATGTGACCCAGAACCAACCAGCCTATGAAGGCAAGAGGCAGATCATTCTGCCAAACAAAGACACCCCCTGGATTTGAGCCAAGGGCTTCTGGGGGCAAATTCCCAGTTGAAAACAATGAAAACTGCACTCCATAGAACAGGGTCTTTATTTACACCTTCTATCTATCTTCTGGACCGGGCTGTGTGGACGATTGCCCAGGAAGATAATGGGGTCTTTAATCTCTGCCCAGGTTGGGCTCCCAGACCAATTTCCAATTAAACCAGCTGCCAGCCTCCTATCAGCCTCCACGGCGTCTGCAGGGCAGAGGAGCAAAGCAGCTCTCAGGTGACTTCAAGGGTTGCTCACAGAGCCACGCTGCTGGCTCTCAATCCAAGTTCTCACTGAGATCTGAGATCACCAGAACTCAGGCAAGCCTAGACAGACTCTCGGGTCTATCAGTTATTAATAATGCCTAAGCTTCTACGTGGTCCGCCTCCCCGTGGCTGTATTTCTGCTTTTACTAACCTCACCCTAGACCTCAGCTCCTTGCATGCCGCAGGGGTTCCCTAGGCAACACTTGTCCACCCCACTCACAGGCCTGCCTTCTTTCTCTCCAATAACAAGATCGAGCTGTTCAGGGGAGTGTCTCACTGCACCCTCTCCTCCAACCGCCATCTGGAAAAAGGTCCATCCTTGTGGTCTGAAGTCACCATCACCCATATTATTGTTCTTGCTGTGAGAACCATCGAATCGGTTCTGACCCAAAGCAACCCTATCCACAACAGAGGAAACACTGCAGTGTCCTGTGCCAGCCCCACAAATTGTCCCACGCCTGAGCCCATTGTTGCATCTCCGTGTCGTCAATCCAGCTCATTGAGGGCCTCCCCCTTTTGCTCTGGCCCTGCCCTTCAGCCAGCATGGCGTCCTTCTCCAGGAACTGACCTCTCCTGACAGCGCGTTCAAAGTGCAGCCGACCAAGTCCGCCATCCTTACCCGTATCGAACTCTCTGACCAGACTTTTCCCCGAACTGATTTGTTTGCCCTTTTAGTTTGCCTTCGAATAGATGCCAACTCAGAGCGTTCCTTCGCGCAACAGAGCTAGACTTTTCCTGCTCCTGTGCCACCCTCCCTATTATTATTATTATTATCATTATATCTGAGCCATTGGTACAGCCACTGTGTCAACCCATCTTTCTGCCGCAGCGTTGCTGGAGGTTTGTGGCAATCCATCTCATTAAGGATCGTCCTCTTTTTCCACTGACACCCTCCTTTACCAAGGAGGATATCCTGTCCCAGGGATTGGTCTCGCTTGTTAGCATGTCCAAAGTACCTCGAGCGAAGTCTTTCTATGCTCACTACTAGAGGGCATTCTGGCTGTACCTCTTCCAGGACAAATTTTTCTTTTTTTTTCCTTTTTTTTTTTTTGGTGGGCATCACTGCCCCCCTGGTGGGAGTAGGAGGCCCAGCCTTGCTCCTTGAGAGCCGCTGCTGGATTTGAACCACCAACCCAGTGGGCCGCAGTCCCACACACAACCACGACGCCACTGGGGCTCAGCCAGACAAATTTTTTTTCTGCCAGTCCACGACACTTCTAAGATCCCTCTCTAACTCCACCATGCAAATATATCCATGATGCTGTAGTCTTCCTTATTCCTTGACCCTCCTCAAGGGCCTCCTATGCATGTGAAAGCATTCTGTTTGGTAAAGTAGGTTGTCAGTGAAAAAGAGGAGGGAAATGAGGAACCAATGCCAAGGACTTAAATAGAAAGCAAATGTTATGAGAAAAATGAGGGCAACGGATGTACAGATGTGCTGGACACACAATGGACTTATGTATGGATTGTGTTAAGAGCTCTATGAGCCTCAGTAAAAGGATTGTTTTTTAATTCCATGACTTAGATCAAGCACACTTAAGTCTACAAAGTAACATCTTTATTCTTTAACACTTTAAATAAGTCTTGGGCAGCAGTGCTGCATGTTATTATCTGATGTATTGACTGTCACTTCTATGAGAGTTGACTATGGATCCAAATAAAATGAAATTCTTTACAAGCTCAAAAAGAAAGAAAGAAAGAAAGAAAGAAAGAAAATGCCATGCCTTGGGTCAGTTGCACCTTAGTCCTCATTGTAATAACTTTGCTCTTCCAACACTTTAAAGAGATTTTGTGCAGCAAATCTGTCCAGTGCACTTTGTGTGATTTCATGAATGCTGCTTCTGTGAGCATCATTTATAGATGCAAGCAAGATAAAATCATAGACAACTTCAATCTTTTTGTTTTGTTTTGTTTTCTGTTTTATTTTTGTTTTGGGGACATCACTGCTCTCTGGTGATGGGAGTAGGAGGCCCAGCCTTGCTGCAGGATTTGAACCTCCATCCCAGTGGGCCGCAGTCCCGCACACAACCACTATGCCACCGGGGCTCAGCCCCTTTTGTTTTGTTTTTTGTTTTTTGTTTGACAACTTCATCCATGCATAACGCCAAGACATTCAACTATGCGGATCAGCTTCGATCTTTCATCCATTTATTATGATTTGTCTTATTGTAACATTTTTTTGACACAATAATGAAACATGTAAAGGAAGTTAGAAAGCCAAAAAGGAAGAGAATGCACAGTCTATCTCAAACTTAAAGAATTGAAGGGGACAAAATCAAATCTCAAGTTGTAATGTTGACGCATTCCATGGACAAAATATTGAAGCATCAAAAGATGTTCCTGTACCCCAGAGTCATTGTACCAAAAGAACTGGTTGCCATGCAACCATTTCAAGATTGAGCCTATGAGAAAGAATCAATGGTCCTGAAGGAAGAAGTCCAAGCTGCACTGCAGGCATTAGCCAAAAACAAGGCTCCAGGAATCGATGGAGGACCAACTGAAATGTTTTGACAAACTTATGAAACACTGGGAGCACTCCCTCCAGTCATCCATGCCAGGACATTTAGAAGACTTGGCCAAATGGTTGAAAGAGAGCCATAGTTGTACCATTCCAAAGATATGTGATCCAAATTATAGAATAATATCATTAACATCATATACAAGTAAAATTTTGCTGAAGATCGTCCAATAAAGATTGCAGCAGTACATTGACTGGGCTGAATTCAGAAGAGGACATGGAACAAGGGATTTCATTGCTAACTTCAGATGTATCTTGCCTGACAGCAGAGAATACCAGAAAGACATTTACTTGTGTTTTATTAATGATGCCAAGACATTCAACTATGGGATCATGACAATATATGGGGGGCGGCCCTGAGAAAAGTGGGGGGGTTCCAGAACACTGCATTATGCTCATGCGGCACTTGGATATGGATCAGGAAGCAGTTGTGTAAATGCAACAAGGGCATGGTTTAAAAAAAAAAAAAGTGTGCCTCGTGGTTGTATCCTCTCACCATACTTCCTTGACCTGTAGGAGGAGTAAGTAACTAGAGAATCCGGGTTATGTGAAGAAGCCTGTGGTATCAGGGTTGGAGGAAGACTTGTTGGCCACCTGCGATGTGCAGGTGACACGACCTCGCTCACTGAAAGTGAGGCGGGCTTGAAGCCCTGGCTGATGAAGATCAAGGGTCACGGCCTTCAGAATGGATGACAACTTGATGTAAAGAAGACCACGAGCCTCACAACTGCACCAAGGTGCAACGGAGGAAAAATTGAAGTTGTCAAAGACTTCTTCTTGTTTGGGTCCACAATCAATGCTCAGGGAATCTGCAGCTGAGAGACCGCACGAGATAAACCTGCTGCACAGCCCTCTTCATTCCGGCTATTGAAAAGCAAAGATGTCACTTTGAAGACGAAGGTCTTCCCAACCCAAGCCACGATATTTCCCATTGCCTCAGAGGGATGTGAAAGTGAGACACGGAATAAGAAGACTGAAGCAGGATGGATGCGTTTGGATTATGGGGCGGGTGAAGACTATGGAAAGTACCACAGACTCCCAACAAGAACAAATAAGTCTATCTTGGAAGGAGTGTAACCAGATGCTCTTGAGAGACAAAGAGAGCATTCGTGTGCTTTGCCTCACGAACGCTGGACATGTTCGGGGAAGGGCAGCAGGCTTAGAAGAGCGGAGGGGCAGCAAAGACCAGAAAGGCCCCAGCAAGCTCGGGGGACACGGCAGCTGCGACAATGAGCTCACACTGAAGGACACGGGGCAGTGTTTGGTTCTGTTGTGCAGAGAGACGGTTGCTGGGAGTCGGGACAAGATGAGTCGGAGGGCTGAGCCCCGGAGGCGTAGTGGTTGTGCGCGGGACTGCGGCCCACTGGGACGGAGGTTCAATTCCAGCAACGGGGCTGGGCCTCCTCCTCCCACCACCGGAGGGGGGAAAAAAAAGATAAGTCAGATTCGACTCAAGAGCGAGCTTGGTTTGACAGTGATTGAGAAACCTGGGACAGCTAACAGCACGGTGGGCGAGTCCCACCTGCCGGTCACTCTGTGGGAGAAAGTTGAGGCTCTCTGCTCTCTCTCTTTTTAAATCATTTTACTGGGGGGCTCATACAGCTCTTACACACTCTACACAGAAGCCCATTGGGTGTCACGCACATCTGTACATCCACTGCCCTCATCAGTCTCATAACATTTGCTTTCTATCTAAGCCCTTGGCTTAGCCCTTGGCTAAGCCCTTGGCTCCTCATTTACCCTCACCCTCCCTGCAACTCCCCCCCCCACCCCCCATGAACCCTTGGTAATTTATAAATGATTATTACTTTGTCCTATCTTACATCATCTGCCCCAGAGACCCTAGCTAAGGTCGCCATGAACTAGAATGAACGGAACTGACTAGACGGCAGACATTCAGGAGCCACCTCTTGTTCACACCTGGATGAATACCGAAACACTGGAAAATATCTTTTTAAAATACTGATGCTTGGGCGTCCTACTCCCACCAGGACAGTGATGCCACACACAAAAATAAATAGATAAAATAAAATACTGATGCCTGGAATCTTTACCTAGAGATTAAAAAAATAATAATAATTTACTTTTTTTATTATTTTGTTGTGGCTTTCGAGCATAGACACAGCAAAACAAATACCAATTCAAGTTTCTACATGTACGATTTGGTGGCATTGATGATATTCTTTGAATGGTGCCACCATGATCTCCCTCTTTTCCGTGTCAATCCTTCCCCATTTACCCATTGCCTCTTCCATTGTTAGTTAAATTTCATATACACAATGAAACAGGGCCGAGCCCTGGTGGCGTGGTTGTTGTGTGCAGGACTGGGGCCCACTGGGATGGAGGTTCAATTCCAGCAGGGGCTCCACAGGAGCAAAGGCTGGGCCTCCTACTCCCACCACCAGAGAGCAGTGATGCCCCCCCCCAAAAAAATAAACAAAACAATGAAACAAACAAAAAAATCCCATCTAGCTGATTTCCACTCAGAACCACCCGATAGAACAAACGGACTGCTCGATAGTTTTAAGACTGTAATCGCTATGGGAACAGAGTGCCACGTCTTTCTCTCCACGAGCTGCTAAGGAATTGAGTCAACTTCCTTTAGCTCAGCGGCCAAGTGCTTACTCGTTGTGGTGTCAGGACTCCAGAATCAACTGGAGGCTTGCTGGCTCCCACCCCTCATTTTGAGAACTACTGGGTTGGCCGTTAAAGTCATTCCGGTCCTAGCCTTGAACATGTGATATTCTTGGAGCCAGAGAGATCTGGAGAAGACTGCTGGAAGCTTCTGGTGAACCACTGCTGTCAAGTCTATTTTACGGTATATTGATTGCTTGTGAAACAGCTCTAACTAGGGGAGTGTACTTGGGAAGGATTTTTTTCATGACTAGAGAGGTGAAGTGTAGAGGATGCTCTCCTGTTTAAAAACTCAGAAGCAGCCACCCTCTTGTGACCCTGAGGCACACTGAATTTTCCCTTGCAGCGGTTGGCCAGAACTAGGTCACACACCTGAGCTGCAGAGGAGGCTGGAAAAGCAACTTCCAGCTACCTCCAGTGCGGGAGATGGAGTCTGCTAACAAGAACTAGGTGAAACGGGGCCTCTGGGCGCCTGGGGGCACAAAAGGACAGCTGTGTAAGCATCGGTGATGTTTTCAGAGATGGGATAAGGCTCAGAGTGTGAATCCTTGCCTGAGCTCACACTGCTTGGAAGCACCCGCCGCTTTGAAGAAATGTGATGCTTGTTTAGCCAGGACTGCAGTAGAGTCCCCCCAGGGTTTGTGTGTGATGACTAACCTAAGTGTTGGTGGTTCAAACCCACTCAGCAGAACCATGGAAGAAAGGCCTGGCGATCTAATTCTGGAGCGATCACAGCTCGGTGGGGCAGTACCACTTACTCTGTCACGCCACCGGCGTCAAGAGTTGGAATCCACACAGCAGCAGTGCGTCAGTCCGTGAGTGGCTAAGCTAGATCTCGAACCCAGACACCTTGACATCCAATGTGCTCATCTAGCCACTCCCTCAAGCTGCCTTCCTCTTGCCTTTTACGGAGGTCCATGTTTTCAAATAACAAGCTTGCTTTAGGGCAGCTAACGCTGTGGGCAGAAGAGTTTTCGGTGACTTCCTGTGTGGCTAGCCACAGTCAGAGAGGACTTGGATGCCTGAGACAACTGGAACCTTCCACGCTGCTTCTGGACATCACTCAGCCCCAAATGGCTATGGCACCCTGAGGCGCTCGGGAAAATGTGACCTTCCCCAATTCCAGCCGAAGGTCTAGTTGACTCCACTGACAAACAGTGAACTTCTGGGAAGAGCCAGGCGCCTGACGCTTCTATTATTGCCCTTCAGCTCAACCTCCCTTCCTGGCAGAGAGAGGCTGAGAAATTAGAGCCCCATGAGTTAAGAGATGAGGGGACATTCTTCTAAACAGAAGAAAAGTGCTAAGTATTGACAGCGAAACATCTAGCGTTTAAAACTGCTACTTCACCCTGAGACATCCAAGTGTAACAAGTGGGTTGACAGATGTAAGTGACGTGTGTCTGGGCCCAAGCTCCGTCAAGGGACAAATGTATCGGTAGCCAGAGCAGAAATTTGAATGCAATTCCGCGTAGCTTCAGCAAGCTCCTTCCTCCTTCCTGTTTCCACTCCCAGAATGCTCTCTCCTTTTGAGTTTTCTTATGCTCAGCCACTTTTCAACCTTCAGGTCTTGGTTTAGACAACATCTCTTGAGAGAGAGAGAGAGAAGAGAGAGAGAGAGAGAGAGAGAGAGAGAGAGAGAGAGAGAGAGAGAGAGAGGAGAGAGAGGCCTCTTGAACATCGCAGCAACACTCTTGAGAGATGCAGGATGGGAAGCCCTTGAAAGAACTCCCTGCCCCTGTTGGAATGGTTGTCTTTAGTGTCCTCTCTGGGTTAGGGGCATCTTACCTTTCCTCTGTTCCATTCTGCCTCTACAA
>PVJH01034796.1:0-20285 GCA_004026705.1 Nesogale talazaci
TGTAGGTTATAATCTTTTCTACATCAGTCTGTTGTCGTGTGTTCCTAGAAATGTGTCCATTTTTTCTAAGCTTTCAAATTTGTGGGAGGATTCATCTTAATATTTTTTAATCATTATCTATACTTAAATAAGTAGTTATACCTTTAATGTCTATTATGATGCCCCTTATTTCATTTCTCTTCTTTAAGAAAAGGGGAGGGGGTGTATCACGATGCGTTTGTATGCCATCCTTGCGCGGGGGCATGCCAGTCTTCTCCGCCTCACTCCAACTTTCCGGCACGCACTATTGAAGCCTACACTTGTTTCCTTTCTTCTTCTTGATGTTTGCGTCCTCTCCTTTTCCTCCACAAAAATTGCCCATGATAGGTCACTTTTGACCATCCTTTTCATAGAGCTATTTTTCCTTCTTTCCTGTTTTCTGATTAATTATTAATGCTCTAATCTTTATTCTTTTCTGCTGGTGACGGAGACTACCTTTTGCTGTTCTTCATCTCATTGTTGAGGGTTTGGGGGGGTGGCTCTTCTTTGTTGATGTGTACTCTTATCGCCACACATTGCCCTCCCCTTGCTGCTTCAGCTATGTCGCAAAAGCTCTGAGATGTTGTGGGGGTTTTTTTCTCATTTGTTTTTTTAATTTTTTTAGGCATCACTGCCCTCACGTGGTGGGAGTAGGAGGCTCGGCCTTTGCTCCTGGGAGCCGGAATTGAACCTCCGTCCCAGTGGGCCGCAGTCCCGCGCACAACCACTACGCCACCGGGGCTCAGCCCTTCTCATTTGTTTTTGAGGCATTTCTAGATCTGAATTCTATACTTCTTCCAGTCCCCCATCATTTTAAAGTAAGATCTTGCTCAATTTCCATGTATTTGATATTTTTTTGGTTTTGCCTAAAAAATGACTGGTCTCTCGTTTTATGGCATTGTGGTCTGTAAAAAGTAGCTGCAGTGTCTCAGTGTTCTAGAATTGGTTGATGTTTTAGGGATTCCATTAAAAGAGATGATTCATTTAGAAAGGAAATCTCACATCGTCTGTGTCTGTAATGTTGAGAATTTTCCAAGTACTCGAGGAGAAAAAGAACAGAGGTGTATTAAAGTGATGATTTGGTCCCGCTAAAAGTGATGCCGTGTTCTAGTTGAACACAAGGGCAGGTTTCAGATCCACTGAGGTTTGGGATGATTCAGAACCTGCTTCTTCATCTCTACGAAAGCGGAAGCATCTCCTCTGAAGGTTGACTGAGGATTTAATGAGGAAAGGCAGAGGGATGCTGTCACGAGGGGGGGGGGGGCGCTAAGAACCGGTGCCCCCACTCTAGCCTGTGCAGAGTGCGTGTGTCAATGTCTTCATTCTTTCTGTCGGTCCTGCGAGATAGACACAAAATTGTCACCCATTTGCAGACGAGGGACCCGTAGCAAGGGAGATCACAAAACCTTCCCAAGTTGGCGCGGCACAAAGGGTTGGAATCAGAATGTGAATGCATGTCTGCAGGAAAGAACACCGCAGCTCTCTCCCACCAAGCGGCTGGTGCCGTTGAAGTGAAGCATTCACTGTGAACCACCAGGTTCCTAAAGGAACCCTCCTGGGAAAAAACTTAAGAAGCTCATGCACGAGGCTGAAATCTCCCTGACTCACTGTGCCCCCACCGCATTTCAGACCCCACCAATGAGGTAACCACTGTGTGGTGTGTTCCCTTCCAGAACTGTATTGAAGTCTCTCTATCATATATACCTACACCCATGTTTCACTTTTCAATACGGTTAGCTTCCAAAGAACAAGTTGTCCCCTGAAAGCCAGCCTGACTACACTGGAGGATGGTCACACCAACTCGTAAAACGGAGGCTTATTACATCCGTGCACACCACCCAACTGCTTCAAAGCATGGCCCAGTAGACACATCACTCACACCAGCCAGGGTGGCTCTTGCTTCGTGCTTTGGCGTTCATGACTGCCTGATGTGCATCGTTAATGCGTAAGCTAGCCCGACTTTTTTTTTTACTCGTGTCCTAAATGCAAGATGCTACTTAGTAGCTATTTGAGTCCCACCAGTTTGCTGTGTACCACAAGAGTAACAATTCTACCTTTCGGATCACAGCAGACATGGTTACATACAGCCTCTGTTGCTCCCCTTAAGGCTGGCCACTCGGAAACAAGGGAAGCGTTCCCGGAGGTGCCCTGGCAACAACCATGGACTCCCTCCCACATACGGACAATTGTCAGGAGAACGCAGGCCCAGGCAAGGCGTGGTTCCATCACACCGAGGTTGCCGTGAGCCAGAGCCAAGTCGGCAGCAACCAACAGCCACAGGTGTAGCTCGCCAGGCGCCAGAATCTCTTCTGCGTGTTACGTTGTGTTAACTGACTTCAGCCCCACAATAGCCCTGGGAGGGGGGAGCTGGTGGTATGCCCATTCTACAGATCAGAACACTGAGGGGCAGAGACGTTACAGAACCCACCCAATGTCACACAGCCTGCACAGGATCGGTCCTAGACTTAGACAGCCCGGCCCTTAGCCCCCACGTTTTAAAGAGGCTGTCGCTGCTGTTGTTGCTGAGGGGCTGTTGGGTTGATTTGAACTCAGGGCAATCCATGCACAACAGAGCAAAATACTCTCAGCCCCGCACTGCACCCACAGTCACTCCTAGGCCAAGCCCACTGCTGCAGCCAACACTTCAAATTCACCTGGTTCAGGCTCTGCCTCTTTTCCGCCGGCCTGTCAGGGCGTGGTAGAATATAGCCTTGCTGCTCTCTTTCTGGCTATTTAAAAGTCGGGGTGCGTGATATTGTGCACATTATTATACCATGCCTGGTTTAGGTACTGATACATCTTGAGGATCCTGCTATATCAATATATACTCAGTCACTTTCCATTCCTGTAATCCCACCACACTGGACCTCACTGATGTGTGTCTGGATGGTCACCCCCTCAGGGAAGGGCTCTCCCTACCCACGGCTCAGTGCATGCTTGCTTCTGCGGCTTCTGGACCCGGTGCCCAGACACCTAACTGTTGAGGCAAAGGTTTGGACATGCTTCAAGTTTAAAGGCAGCTGCCAATTTCCCCTTTCAAGCAGGCAGATGAGCTCCCAGGCTACAAACCTGAACCTCGGGACCAAACAGCTCCTTTCCAGCTCACCTCTCTTTCCCATCAACCCCCAGCCCAGCACAAGACTGCTTGGCAACCTTGACCTGGCACCCGCCCTCCTCCTGGCTGGATATAAGAAGGGGGTTTCCAGCCCTCCTCCTTTTTGTTTCTGTTTGCTGTTGGGTGACTGAACTTTGGCCTGGGAAAGAGGAACCGGCAGAGCAATGCAGCTGGGGCATGAGGTGCTGAAGAAGGAGCAGGAGTGGGTGTCCCGCATGGGCCTGGGGAGCAGGGCCTGGGGAGCAGGGCATCTCCAGAGATGCTGGTGCATGGCCACCCCACTTCCAGGACCTTGGGGGGCTCTCAGAGGGCAGGAGTTGATGGGCTCTGGTGTGTTGGGGGAGCAGAGTGCCAAGTTTCAAGGGGACTCTCCCTCTGAGGAAAGGAGAGCTGGGTATCCCTTCCTGGGGACCTGGAGCAGAAGTCCCCAGACTTCACACCCCCTCCCCCCAGCACTGTGTGTTCACCTGGGACTGTGCTTTCTTTGTCTGATGGTGGCCTGCTGACTGTTTTCAGAGATACTCAGGTGATTCTAAGGTTCAGACAGCTTTGGAGACCCCTGACCGGCAGGCTGGAGGTAGAGGCCCTCCCGAAGGCCTAGGGTCAGTGTTCCAGAACCTTCTCATAGAGTAGGCAAACAAACTCCCAGGCTACAAACCTGAACCTCAGGACCAAACAGCTCAACCTCTCTTCTTTCTCATCAACCCCCAGCCCGGCACAAGACTGCTTGGCAACCTTGATCTGGCAACCTTGATCTGGCTGGAGATAAGAAGGGGGTTTCCAGCCCTCCCCAAGCCACCACCTATTTCTGGTGAGACAGAGGTGTGGACCACTGATCCAGACACCTGCCGGCTGAGTCAGGCTGGGGCAGGCAGCAAACCAGAAAGGAAGCTTAGTCATCTCAGTGCCCCCCAGGATGGTGTCTCTGGAAGCCCCAGTGGTTCTTTGATGAAGGAAGGCACCCCTATCAACCCCTCGGCTGAAATCCATCAAGTCCTGGAATTTCGTTTTCCCCCATGCTTTCAGTGCACCTTGGGCTTCTTCCTTCCATACCATCAACTTTTTACCGTGTGTCAGTCCTGCCACAAAGGAGGGCCGACTAGTATAAAGGATGCTTCAGAAAGTTCCAGGAAAATGGGAATTCAAAGAGAAGGAACATTTTTCCCATGAGCTCTTTGAACTCCCCTGACTCTGTCTTTTTTTGATGCTCCCTGTTCATCTGATATCTTGCCAATCGAATAATATGACAACCCGAGGCCTGAATCATTTCTCCCCTTCTTTCAGCTTGGAAAAAAAAATGTCAAGAATGCTCTTCCCTTTTGTTTTCTCACTCCAGGCCATTGCATGTTTCATGCTGATGCTCCACTCTGCCCTCCTGAGCTGCTCTGGGAAACCTTCCAGGGAGACTAGAGCGAGAGGACGCCTGCGGAGCACACAGGAGAGGGGCGCTGTAGAAAGCAGGGCCGAGGGGCCAGGGCGAGGAATACCCCACACTACAAGATCCTTCGCTAATGCTAAGGAGGCTTTGCCTGATGGAACTGATCAAAGCGAAAGTGCAGCAATGTCTGCAGACATTTGTCCTCAGCAGCGGGGTTCAGATCACTCAATCTCCCAACCAGCTTTTCCTGATTCCGGAACCAGCGCTGGTGGCTAAACACCCGAGCAGCAGGGACATCGCTCTAGGTGACCTGCCCGGGGCAGATATAAGCACAAATAGACTTGACTCCCCACCCAAGCTAGGGAGCTCCAGTTGGACACCCTCACGGCCCTGCCTCCCCCAAAGCAAGGATAGCACAGCCTACTGAGCCATGCTGGGTGGGGGAGGAGGGGTGACTCTACAGGACAGCCTGGCACAGGCGAAAACGGCAAAGAGACCAACTCTCACACAAGAGAGGGAGCCCAGCTGTACTCGGCGTGATGGTTGCCCCTGTCCCTGAGGTACAACTCTGCACAGTGACGCATCGTAAAGTACCGCCTTCCACAGACTTCTTAAAACTTTCTTTCATGAAACGTCTTAGACCATGCACCTAGCACTGTGTTAGTATAACAATACCAGTAGAAACTGCAGCCGTGGTTCTACCAAGCACACGGAGGATGTTGGGGGAGTGAGACAAAGACTCACTCACCCCCAGCCACCACACACTGATCCCAGCTGACATACCAGCTAGACTACCCTTTCACCAGCTGTCCCTTGACACCAGCCCCTGGACAGCACGCCACACTGCTCAGATAAGCAACCTGACTTCTGAGTAGGTAGTTGCTTCCTTCATCCCTCCTGGCCTCCATTCCCCTACCCCTCCTTGCTCTCTCCTCCATCATCCCCAAAGAGCCAACCCCACCCCCTCTGACCTGACTCACCAGAGGTTTATTCCTTTAAGACCAGGGGCTCTCAACTGGTGTGTCATGACCCCTTTGAGGGCCATCTAAGGATCCTTTCACAGAGGTTGCCTGATTCATAACAGTGGCAAAATGACAGTGATGAAGTAGCAACAAAAATAATTTTATGGCTGGGGGTCACCACCACCTGAGGAAGTGATGAAAGGGTGGGGGCACCAGGAAGTTTGGGCATCTCTGATCTGGAGGTAGAGTGACAGTTAAGTTCTTCTGTAAAACTTCCCCCACTTCGGGTTTATCCGTTTCCTGAGAGATCAAAAGTCTCAGAAGCCCATGGGTGCAGTTGAACTCTGTCTGGGAGGCCCACTCTGAGTGGGATCCACTCAATGGCAGTGGATGGGGGTGTAGGTTGGTTTGGGGAGGGGCGGGACAAGGGCTTCAAAAAGTTCATGGAAAATCCCTGTATCTTTCGGTTGCGTTTTCCCATGCATCCTTTGAAGCTCCCACATACAGGATTTTATTGTTAAATGCTGCGGAGTCAGCTCTGACTCATTGTAACCCCGTGCCCAACAGAACCAACCACCACCATCCCCTCAAGTATAGTCACCATTTGTATTGTTGCAGAAAGGTACTTGCCACCGATAAATACCAGTCTTGCCTAATGCTTATCCTAGAATCTCTGGGGTCATTTCAATCCCCAGGGCCAAGGGTGGCCGGGGATTGACTCCGGGAACAATTGGGCTGTGCCAAGTATGGGGACAGAAAGAGCTACATTGGGAAGAATGAGACCCGTGCAGGGGGAGGAGAGGGCCTTTGTCTGGACTGCCTGGCCTCAGACGTGCCTCTGCAAGCCAGGAGGAGGCCTGGCACCTTCTTTTTAGCATCTATCCTGGGGTTTGGCAGAGTTGGGTGCATTTTTCCTTAGGAGCGCACACGATGGAAATAACGTGCACATCCAGCTCAGGACACAGTGCTCATCTCAGGCACACTGAGTCCCTCTCTCTAGGCACCCTCGTTTCGTCATGCTGCATGTTGATGCCAGGAGGCGCCACTCATTTGAGTCCAATGTGTTGTGACCAGACATACAATAGAACAAGCGGACATCACACACCTCATCTTGCACCATCCTCAACATTGTGGTCCTGTTGGAGCCAATCCTGCAACCGCTGTGTGACCCATCTTGTAGTCGGGGGTGGGGGGTGAGGGGGTGGTTCTTGCTCTTGCCCCTTGTGTTTGTCCGGGTTGACTAGAGAAACAAATGTATACACACTCACATGTGTACAAGAAAGCGCTTTCTATACAAGACCAGTGAATATTGAGAAAACATCCCAGCCCTGTCCAGATCAAGTCCATAAGTCCAATATTAGCCCATATGTCTGATACCAATCTATAAAGTCCTCTTCAGACTCATGGAACACACGCAATGATGCCGAATGCAGGACAATCACAGGCCAGTGGGTAGAACATCTTTGGATCCAGTGGCGGTGTCAGCATCTCAGTGCTGGCAGGTTCTCCACATGGCTTCTCAAGGCCCAGGGTTCTAGCTACATCACGGTTGGTCCATGTGGCTTCTCAGAGATGTCTCACAGGGAGTCAGCCTTGTCAGTAGAGAGTCTCTAAGGAAGTGAGCAGTGAGAGAGTCTCCTCCGCCTCCAAGGAAAACCCAGGAGTTCCCAGAATCCTTAAGGGAAGGCCATGCCCACACAGAGTCCTCATTAGCTACATCCTGATTGACAGCCTATTCTCCATCCCTACACTCTTCATCCTCAGACTGACACCAGATGATGTAACTGCCACAACGTCTTATGGATTCGAAAGTTCTATATCTGAGTGAGGACCTGTTGCTGTTAGTCCAGCTGGGGAGGAGTGACCTTTAGAGCTGGGACATATTCAGAAGGTCTCTACTAGGGACCAAAGGAGAAGTAGAGTTCTGAGCCCCCAAGACCCACTGTCGTGTGCCCAGCCTCTAGGCGGGAACCAGATTGGATGCTGGACGGTCCCCCTACCCTTTTCAGGTGTGCAGTCAAGTAGCCTCAGTTGTGAAGATTAAATTAACATCTTAGGCTACCGGGTTTTCTAGAGAAGCATCCAACTACTCTCCAGAGAGTGATTTCATTCAAGTGGATGGCTCATGCAGTCGTAGAGTCTGGAAAGTCCCAAATCTAACTCAGGCTTCAGTTGACTCATAGGATTTCAGGGACTGGTGACCTCAAAACTGACTGGTCAGATGACAGGCTGCTGAATCACGGGACTGTGGAAGCTATCAAATACCAACATATACCATGCAGGTGGCAGGCTGCAGGCTTACATTCCAAGAACTAATGGTCAGCTATGAGTCAGATGCAAGAGTAAAACTAGAGTATGCATTTGTGTACCGGAGGTGGGACACTCCCCACCCCCAACCGATGGAAACAACCCTCTCCACGGAGTGCTTTCTCTTATCAGGACCCATACTGATGCGGTGACGCTGTATTAGGTTATGTTACATAACAGCCCATCGGGCTCATGCTGTCCAAACAACCACGGAGAATCATAACTGAGCCCAGTTAACACAGCATGGATAATTATATGAAGCACTTGCAAGAGTACCTGGCACAAAGCAAGCGCTAAGTTTTTCTCTGTTACTAAGGAAATACAGTGGTATGGCGAAGTACATATAAAAATATTGCCCTGTATGGATGGACCACCATTTAGCCAATTCAGAGTCTTGGACATTTAGTTGACTTCAGTTTCTATGCACATATTCTGGCAGTGAACATTGTGGCAATTAGAATTTTTATGTGAATTCATCATTGTTTTCCAGAATTAGAATCCTAATGAGAGAAGTGCTGGATCAAGGACCTACCCGTCTTAGCCATTGGTTGTACAAATACATGGATAAGAGAAGGCTACCAGTTTGCACCCCCATCAGCAAGTTGTTGAGAGTTCCAGTTTTAAAAAGGGAAGGTGTGGTTGAGCGAAGTCTGGGGGCTCACTGGTTTGTATTGGTTAGGATTGGAGTTCCCTGTGAGTAACGAAGTCCTGTACAATGGTTTCACTAAGACTGAAGTGTAGTTCCCTTTCATGTATTAGAAGAGCAGGGTCTGGGGAACCCTAGAACTGATGGTGATTATACAACTCGTTTTAGCATCAATTTTACCATGCAGGCGGGGATGGGGGAGAAAGCATTCTAAAATTGACTGTGGTAACGATTGTACAACCCTTCTTGATACAATTGAAGTTTTGAAGTATGTGTCATGTGGATTAAATGCCAGTAGAACTATTTAAGAAGGAGCAGGAGAAGGAAACAACGGATAAATAAGCACTGTCCAAGTACATCATCCCAGACAACACAATGTTTAAGAATAATGGGGGAGAAAAAGGATAATGGTAAATGGATGAAATGCCTCCTGACCTGAATGGAGTCAGGGGCCATTGTGCTGAGTCAAATGAGGGAATCACAAAATGACAAGCATGTATGAGACCACTGTGAAAAAGGAAGCACATAAAGAAAAGGCTAAACCAGGGAAAAAAGAAATCAAGGCAGGGCCACCTTTCTCTCCACTTTCCTTCTCATGGGCCACCCTGTGGCTATAGCTGTGGCTGTGGTTTTGTGGGAGGCTGTTGACTTGGCCCCCACCCCCAGGGGCCCTGTGCACAACAGAAGGCAACCCTGCTGGGCCCTGCCCTCTCCTCATAATTATTGTCAGCTTGGAGCCCTTGGGCCTGTCCAGCTTGTCCAGGGTCTTCCTGCGTGATTCTGCCCTGTCCTTTACCAAGCCCGAGTTCCTCTCCGGAGAGGAGCCGCTCTTGACACCGCGATTTCTAAGAGCATCTGGCGGGACTTCTTCCAAGTCAGGCTTGTCGGTTCTTTTGGCAGTTCATGGGACTTGTGGGACCTTCCTCCACACCGCCACGCAGATGGACCAGCCTAGCTGCCCGGCCCGTGCCCTTGCACCCACATACAGCCAACAAGAGGCGGAGGCTATGAAACGTCTCCACATCCATGCCGTTGGTTGAAACGTATACCACAGCTACCTCTAACGGAAAAAGGCGGCTGAGAACTACCATCCTTACTCCAGGTAACTGGGGATCCGTCCGCAGGGGCTCTACTGCTAAAGAAGCAGGTTGAGAACAGATTGTGAGGGTTGGTGGTCTCTGTCCCAAGACCAGCTCAGGCTAGGAAAAGCACACGAGAAGGGATGGGAACAAGAATGATCAAAACACCCTCCGGGGACCCTCAAAAGGGTGGACTGGATGGAGAGTCAGAGAGCAGTGGCCCAGATAAGGAAGGAGAAGATGGAAGCAGCACCCCTGCCCTTGGGCCCACCCCTGGGCCGAGGCGCTGAAACTCCCTGGAGACTCCATCGAGCTCCTCCTTCAGTTCCTGAGGTACAGAGGTCTGTTATTTGTACCCCGTTTCACCTACTGCTGGCTTAGCTTTCTCCAGGCACATCTGCTTCCGGGGCTCTCCCCCAGCTCACTGACCTTCCCTCCCTCCCCACTGCCCCGTGCCCACAGGTCCCCTCCTCATGGACCTCCTGAACCTGCAGCTGGACACCAGCAACCTGTTCAGCTCGGTGGTGACGCTGCTCAGCAGACATACAGAATGGCTGAATGCCAAGGTCAAGTTCTTCGTGCCCCACGTGGACCTGGGCCCCAGGGACGAGAGCCCAGACCCTACACAACATGTCCTCCGGCAAGTCAGCAGGCTCTCCGCCCAAGGCCAGAAAACCTGGCAGGCGTTCGTCCACTGTATATGCATGGAGCTGGAGGTGCCGCTGGAGCTGGAGGTGCCTCTGCTGAGCACCTGGGGGCACGGAGAAGGCCAGGAAGGTATGAGGGGCACCGGGCCGCCAGTCCAGACCCTGGGTCCGAGGACGTCACGGCAGGCCCATGGTGGGTTGGGGACTGGGGCCTTAAGGGAACAGAAGGGGCACATTGCTGAGGACCCGAGGGTCTGGGCTCCAGCTTGCCCTGCCTCCATTGCCCCAAGAGAGAAAGGACTAGATGCTCCCTCCCAGCCAGCATATTCCAACTAGCACATCATGCCCAAGATGTTTCTTTTGGCCATGTGCTCAGAGGCAGCCCGTGGGTAAGGCCTTTGACTCCACTGATTGGAGGGTTGGGTGTCGGGGGGGGGGGGGGGGGGGGGGGGGGGGGGGGGGGGGGGGGGGGGGGGGGGGGGGGGGGGGGGCGGGGAGGAGCACTTCCATTCCACCCAGTGGATATTGACTGGCGTGTTCTGTTATCCTAGCACTCAGGGGACACAGACTCTGGAGTACACATAGTCACACATACCCCTGCCCTGAAGGCTGGTCTCCACAAGGTCCACCTGACTTGCTCTCTCCCAGCATGCCTCACAACTCACTGTGGCACACTGTGTGCCCCCACTCTCTCTCAGGGTTCCCCCACCATGATGGACCTGGCGAGGAGAGCTGCCCCGAGTCTCAGCACCACCATGGTGAGATCTGGGGGGCCGGGGAGGGACAAGAGGGGGTGAGCACTGCAGCAGCCCCACCTCAGACCTGGAAGAGGTGGGGGTGGGGGTGGGTCCAGAAATCTTCCTCCTCCCCTCACCACATACCCCGCCACCTCTTCCTCCTCTCTGCCCCAACGCCTGTCCCCAGCAGTGAAACCTTCCTCTTCCCAGCAATCTGAAGTCATCCAGCTGATGACCACGTGAACCCTGTCTGCTTTCACTGGGTGCAGGGCTCTCACTTCCCTGTCCCCCCAGCCTGGGGGCCCCATGCTCCCAGTCCAGCCAGGTTCCTCTCAGGGTCTCCCCTTCTGCAGATGCGGGAGGAGGGTATTTCTGATGGTGCATGGCAGGATCAGGGATCCCACAGTGATCTGTCCCCCTGTCCCCCAGAGCCTGCACTCCTAGAGAAGAGTTGACCTCATCAGGGCTGAGTGCCTGGCAGTAGCATCGCCAGCTTGCATCAAAGACCCCACACGGTGATCCCAAATCAAGGCTCCTCCCGCCCCTTGCACCCTGCTGCCTCTGGTCCTGAGTCCTGAACATTAACCAGCCCTGACTGGTCTTCGGCCCATGAATCCCAAACTCTGAAATAATCTCAGACTGGGGCTAGCACCCCTTTTGGGGCCCCCAAGCCTGCCCACCACCCAGGGGCAAACAGTGACAACACAGCCATGCAGGACTGTCAGTCAGTGGTGCCCAGTGAGAGGAGAAGCTGGTGCCCCTGCTTAAAATTCTGCTACTAGCCTCTCTCCATCCTGCCTCTCCTTTCTCTCACGTCTTCTTTCTTTCTTCCTTTCCCAACCATGGCCAGAATATCTTTCAGGGGACTCTCAGAACCTTCTTCCAGATGAGCTGCCCCCTGGACATATTCCCCCTGGTGCATGATGGGCGATCCGGGGTGAAGGCACACTGGCAGGCAGGGGAGGTCGGGGACAGCTTTGGCCACAGCCTGTCAGAGCTTTCCTTCCACGGCCCACGGAGGCCCCTGCCAAGCTGGGTGCTTCCCTGGGGAAGAAAGAGCCTGGGTATTGGGGAGGCTGTTGGCTGTGGGCCTAGCTTGGGAAACCCACAGACCCGGACCACCGGGCCCTCCTGGGCCTGGAGCCTTCCAGTTAACAGAGGCGGTTTATGCACAGTCTGTGCCCGCTGCCCACCTTCTCCCAGTTGTGAATGTGGATCAACAGGTTGGGCTGGCTCTTCTCAGGGTTCAGAGCTGCACCCAGAGGCTGGTGTGGCAGATGTCCAACCCCAGCCCCCTGTTCTTCTCCTCTCTGCAGGCCTCAAGTGGCTGCATCAGAGCAGTGAGTCCTTGCCCCCCAAGAAGAAGCAGTGCAAGGAGCAGCAGCTGGGTGAGCACTGAGGCGGGGACAGGCCACTCCTTAAAGATGGGTGACCTTGGGCCAGAGCAGGGCTCCTGGGCGCTGTCCAGGGGGCTGGTGACTTTTGTCTTCTGAGCATACAGGGGGCAGGGATGGAGGAGCCTGAGTGGGCAGGAAGCCCTCAACCCACAAGGCATGTGGAAGGGGGCTTCTCCAGAAATGTCTCAGTGGAAGCTACTAGAAGCACTCATTCCCCCAGGCTGCTCCAGGGAGGCATACTGTCATCAGCATTGCGGGAGTCTTAGCAGAGTGGCCAGTATGGTCTCAGGCCTGAACCAGGTGAGGGTGGAGAGTGATGAGGGACGTAGCATAGACGTCGAGGATAGCTGGAGACTGGCCAGGATGGTGGGCACAGGAGAGGGATCACAGCTATAAGAAACAGGCTATTGCCCCCAGTGGAGCTGGTGATTTGGTTCCCTGCTGGGATTCTGCAGAGAAGTTCCCTTCTGCAGTGCCCCCCACCACCTATGTCTGACCCTTGATGCGTATGTTAGGCAGGGTTCTCTAGAGGACACTTATGATTTATGTATATGTGTGTATATATGTATATATAAGGGTCTGAGCACCCCTAGATACATATATATGTATATGAAGATAGCTATATACTGCCTGAAGGTATATAGCAGCTAATTAGTCCACACAGCAGTATAGAGGGCTCAGTTCAACTCACTTCTGTGGAACAGTTAATATACTAGAAGTCCTTCAACTCATGAGGGTTGCAAGGTCCAAGGTCAAGGAAGCAGACAGCTGAGTCCTCCCTTGAGCAATGCAGGCAGAATCTTCTCATAGGCAGCAAACAGAAGGGAGGGTCACCAACTGTCAGCAGTTCCAAGAGTTTAGGGAAGCAGGCCCGGATGGGCTATAAAACTCAAGCAATGCAAGATGACAGCATTCACCATCCTCCAGCTCAAGCAACATGTACACACCCACAGTGTGCCGAAGCAGGCCTCAAAGGAGCCTCAGGCTCTAAGTGACATGATCCGTGGGTTGGCTGTTCCACAGGTAGTATAGCTCACAAGTGGAGCCAGAGAAGTTGCTAAAGCAGCCTGGTCTGATCCCAGAGAACAAGAGGGAGAGGGGTGGGCCTTGCCAAGCCATTTATCTCTTTGCCCTCCAATCAAACTATGACCTGATTAATTCCACATGTTCCTGTTGGCCAGGTTGGCACAATAAGCCTACCTATCCCAATAGGGGCCCGGGGTGGGGTGGGGGGGAGTGGGCAGGGCGGTGAGGAGATGCCCTCATGCCACCTCCCTCCCTATAGGGTTGGTCAGGCAGTACCTGGGGCACCTGAGGACCTACACCCGACAGCGTTATGACAACAAGCACCCCAGGCCGGGACACCCCGCCTCCTTCCACGTTGCTCCAATCCTACAGCGGAGCTGGGTCCCAGCACCCTTAGATACCCAGGAGCAGGCCATCAAAGGGGACCTCATGGCAGAAGATGGCATCCAGGACCTCTTCCACACCAGCTCGGAGAACAGCCGGAGGGTCACAGTGGTCCTGGGGAAGGCCGGCATGGGCAAGACCACGCTGTCGCACTGGCTCTGCCGGAAGTGGGCTGGTGGGCAGCTGCAGCGCTTCGAGGCCCTGTTTCTCTTCGAATTCCGCCAGCTCAACCAGATCCCGGGGCCCCTGACACTGCAGCAGCTCCTCTTTGATCTCGGCCCAAGGCCCAAGTCGGGGGTCGACAGCGTCTTCAGGTACCTGCAGGAGCAGGCGTCCCGTGTCCTGTTCATTTTCGATGGGCTGGACGAGGCCCTCTGGACCTGCCCGCCCCGGAAGACAGAAGACCCTGACGCCTCCCTCCCTGCCTTCGCCCTTTTCTCTGGCCTCTGCAGTGGGTCCCTTCTGCCTGGCTGCTGGGTGATGGCCACATCCCGTCCTGGGAAGCTTCCGGAATGCCTGCCCGTGGAGGCGGCCATTGTGCACATGTGGGGCTTTGACAGGCCCAGGGTGGAGGAGTACGTGGACCGCTTCTTCCAGGGCCAGTCGCTGCTGCAGGCAGCAGCCCTGGCAGAGGTGCGGGCAGACGAGCGCCTCTGGAGCCTGTGTGCAGTACCAGGCCTGTGCCAGGTGGCCTGTGAATGTCTCCACCATCTGCTACCCAATGTGTCCCCTGGCCAGGCTGCTGTCCTCCTCCCCACCGTCACCCAGCTCTTCGTGCAGAAGGTGCTCTCACTCAGCCCCCCCAACTTCCTCCTGCGCCTCAGTGAGGTGGCCTTGAAGGGCCTGCAGGCCGGGAAGGTGGTCTTCTCAGCAGGTGACATTCCTCCTTCCGTGCTGGCTTTTGGGGCCACCCACAGCCTGCTGACGTCCTTCAGTGTCCGCACAGGCCCCGGGTGCCACCAAACAGGCTACACCTTTGCCCACCTCAGCCTGCAGGAGTTCCTGGCGGCCCTGCAACTGATGGTCAGCCCCCAGGTGGACAAAGACTCGCTTTCAGGCTTTATCACCCTCCATTCCCACTGGATTCTTCGGACCAACACCAGCCTGGGTCTCCTGGACCACCTGCCCACGTTCCTGGCAGGTCTGGCATCCTGTGCCTGCAGGCCCTTCCTCCATGGCCTGGTGCAGCAGGATAACGAGGCGGTGGCGGCCAAGCAGAATGCTGTGGTGGAGGTGCTGGTGAAGCTGACCACCTGCAGGCTCAGGGCCCCGAAGTTCATGAAGCTGTGTCACTGCGTGGGCGAGACCCAAAAGCCAGAGCTGGCCCGACTCTTGGCCCAAAACCTCCCCTGCCCACTGTCCTTCCACAATCTCCGGCTGACCTACACGGACCTGGCCGCCTTGGCCAACATTGTGAGCCATAGAGATGCCCCCATCCACCTGGACTTCGAGGGCTGCCCCCTGGAGCCCCACTGCCCAGAGGCCCTGGTGGGCTGTGAGCAGGTGGAGCAGCTCAGGTGAGAGGAAGGTCCACTCCTGGTGGTCCACTGGGGAACAGGACACCTGGACAGGTGGGGAGGGCGGGCAGCGGCCAGGCAGACCCAGCAGAGGGAGGCTGGGTAGAAGATTGACGATCAGAACAGAAGGGGCACTAGCTCAGGGCACGGATAGGGAACCCACTCGCTCACAGTTTGTCTGAGGTCCGGTTGGAGTCCCCCTCCCCTCCCCCCACAGCTGGTGCTGACCCGGACTGTACTGCTTGTGGCTATTGAGCTTTGGACAGGAGCTTTATCCCTCAGTGAAGAGAGGACTCCGTCTAACTCCCTGGGCTGATGTGAAAAGGAGCCAAGAGACAAGCTCTTCCTAGTCCAGGGCCTGGCAGCACAGAGTGAAGCCTCAATGCGTGTCTTAACTTGGCGAAGACTAAGCTTCATCACCCAGGAGACGCCACCCCCACCCCCCACCCCCCTCCCCTGCCCGCAACACAGTGCCTTCAGACACCGAGACGTTCATGTCTCTCTCTGACTCCAGAGTCCGGAGCTAAGTATGATGGTTCTGCTCCATGGGGTCATGCAGGGACCCATCGCCTGCGCCAGCATCTCCTGGAGCCTCCTGACCTGCGTGTCCAGCCCAGGCCCAGGGCTTACCTGTGTTCTGGCCACAAGGTCCCATGACCAGAGGGAGCTGTGCAGAGGGCTGGGAAACACCATGTTTGAGCAAGGAACTGTCCCCCCTGCTAGCGCTTTCTCTGAGGATAGGGGACAGCATGGCTTTGGAGGCACAAAAGTCCCCAGGTGTCACCAATCATCCCCACTCAATGACCAGGCTCACAGCTGGCAGACTCTCCCACACAGCGGGGCTGCGGAAGAAGTCTCTGGCCGCCTGTTCCTGCCCCACTGACTGTCAAGGAGCCCTTGGCAGCGGCTCTGCTGGGTCGCACACAGTGCCACCGGCTGAGTGGCAACGCGCGGGGCTTCGTGGCCATCCATGTGCCCGTGACGACAATCCCGACAGTTACGACGAAAGCCTGGGGTTCCGCTTGGCAGAGGAGGGAGTGGGCGACAATTCTGGCCCAGCCCTGACCTCCTGCCCCCTCCACCCGCGGCAGCTTTCAGAGCAGGAAGTGTGGGGATGCCTTTGCCGAAGCGCTTGCCCGGAGCCTGCCGAGAATGAAGGGCCTGAGGAAGCTGGGGTGAGCCTGGGCTTGTAACCAAGGAGGTCTTCAGCCCCGGGGAAGCCTGGCCTCCCCACCCTCCTCTCCACCCTCCCCTCCCCCACCCCTGCCCACCGTCTTTGTCCACCGTGCAGGTTCACTGGAAGTAGGATCACTGCCAAAGGGCTCAGCCCCCTGCTGCAGGCGCTGGCCCTCTGCCCACAGCTGGAAGAGCTCAGGCAAGTGATGGCCGGCAGACCCTGGCTGGGGGTGTGTGGGGGGGACACTCACAGCTCACATCCCAGGTCACCCTTTGGATCTGGGCTGCGCCCTGCCCACCCCACAGGGGACTGACAAGTAGGCGTCTGTGAGACCCAGGAGAGGGAGTCTCTGTCCTAGACCCGGTGGGAATGACTCCAACCCCAACCCCCCCCACAAAGCTCCCTGCACAGTGATTCTCTTATGTAGTGAGTCGGTAGCTGGGGGTGGGGGACTGTGGAGAAGCATAAGTCTTGAGGCTTGCGCCTCTTTCTGTGACCCTGGGAGCACAGAGATTGTGTTGGGGAGAATCAGACACCATGTGCACCTTTAAACGGCAGGAAGGCACGCCTTCATGTGCCTGTCGACGTGCACCCCCTGAAGTGCACACTCATCTGCGCAGGTGTGCACCCACCATACAGGCACAGGCACAGGTGTGCGCTGGTCTAACACACACACACACCCCTAGATCAACATCTGCCTTGGCTGCAGGCACACGCTAGCACAACCACACACCCTCCTATCCTAAGTCGCAGACTGACCACACATCCTCCTCAGCAGGTCACAGGCAGGGCACAGCTAAAGCAACACCCTTGTAGGACTTTCAAAAAGTTCCCCATCGCCCAGGCAAAGGCAGCCTTGCACGAGGGTGTGTGAGCTGGACCACAGCTCCCGGCGTCCCCACTCTCGATGTCTTTGGCCAGCACATACACTGGCCAGCTCACAGAGGGTAGGGCAGTGGGAGGAGCTTGCCGACACTGGCTTTTCTTTCCTTGTTGCTGAGAGGCCCCTTCCTTTTCTCTCCCTTCACCCGGCCATGGCTCGCGTCCTCTACAGAGCCCGTCTGTCCCCCGGCCCCCCAGCCAGGACTCAGTCAAGCTAGGGAGTGGGCCCCGGTGGACAGATGCGGCAGGTAGGTTCAGCAAGACATGTGCTGGGCTGGGGTGTCAAGGCTTCCCAGTCTCCATGCCGCTTCCTCCCCTAGGGGCCAACGAGCATCCCCCAGACAGACGTCCTGAGAGCAGGGTGCTCGGTTCTCTCATCTCATGGTGCAGTCATTCCCGTGGATCTCTTGGGCCACCAAACAGAAGCGTGTCCGCTTCTCCTCCACACAAACACATGCAGGGCTGACTGGGGACAGGAGTGAGGTCCACAGAGGGCCTCTCCAGGAACCAGACTCACCTTGTGTTTGCGGCCTGAGGGTGCTCACGCACCGGAGGTTTGCAGGGCTAAGCGCTAGCCTCAGTCTCCCTGCAGTTTGCAGAACAACCAGCTCAAGGACCAGGAGGTGCTGGACGTCGTGCGACTGCTCCCTGCACTGCCCAGGCTCCAGAAGCTTGAGTAAGAGGCCTCCCCACTGCCAGCCCCACCCCCGGCCCCCAAGGCTGACCCTGCTCCCTGCACACTGGGGTGCACGGGGTGGAGCTTCTCTCCTGCCAACCTTGCCACCATCCTGCAGCCTGAGCCGCAGTACCGTCTCTGAGTCCGGCCTCCTCAGCTTGATCAAGGAGGTGCTCATGTGTCCAGCCATCAGCATGCTACAGGCCGGGTGAGCAGATGGCTCTGGACCCTTGGGGCTGTGAAAGGAAGGGAAGGAGGGGAGGGGAGGAGATGCCCATCATCTGTAGATTCTCCAGGGCAGACCTGACGCTGCTGGACTCCCAGCTGATGGCCGAATGGGTTACAAAAAGGGCTGCTACCATCATGGTCAGCAGTTCAAACCCACTAGCTGCTAAGCAGGGAAAAGAGACTTCCTACTCCCACAGAGAGTGACAGCTTCCGAACCCCACATGGGTGGTTCTCCTCTGTCCACTGGAGACCTGATGCATTAGAATTGACTTCAGGGCAGTGAGTTTGGTTGTTGTTTTGTTTTGTTTTAACTTCATAGCCTAATGGAGACAGGGAACCTAGTGAATCAATAGGGATGGAGGGATGGATGGGTGGTGGGTTGGTGGGTTGGTGGATAGATGGGTGGGTGGAGAGATGGATGGGTTGGTGGATGGGTGGATGGGTGGATGGGTTGGTGGATGGATAGATGGATGGGTGGATGGTCAGGTTGGTGGATGGATGGATAGGTGGATGGATGGATGACTAATCTACATACACAAGTGTAGTCAATGGAATTCTGAGCCATGCATTGCTCTCTGTGGTGCTGAGTCAGATTTGTCTATTTCACTGGTTCTCAACCTTCCTAATGCCTCCACCCTTTAATCCAATTCCTCATGTTGTGGTGACCTCCCCAACCATAAAGTTATATTTGTTACTACTTTATAACTGTAATGTTGCTACTATTATGAATAGTCATGTAAATATCTGATATGCAGGATATATTTTCACTGTTACAAATTGAACATATTTAATCATAATTAAAGCATAATGATTACCCTGTATACTCGTGTGTAAGCCAAGTTTCCTCAGCACATTCTTTTTTTGTGGGGGGGGGGATCACTGCCCTCTGGTGGTGGGATTAGGAGGCCCAGCCTTGCTGCTGGATTTGAACCTCCAACCCAGTGGGCCGCAGTCTCACGCACAACCACTATGCCACCAGGGCTCAGCCCCCCCTCAGCACATTCTTAATGCATTTTTTGTGGTAAAATTAGGTGCCTCAGCTGATATTTGGTCGGCTTATACTCAAGTATATATGGTAATCACACAACAATATGTCATTATATATTGTGAAATATTTGTTTCTCGATGGTCTTAGGTGACCCCTGTGGTCATTTGACCCCCAAAGGGGTCATGACCTACAGGTCAAGAACCGCTGGCCTATTTGCACCATAGAGTATCACTCCAATAAAGACTCCTGTGGTGCTTCATTTTTCGTGATCTTTCTTGTAAAATGTTGCCCTGCATTTTAAAAGGCTCACGCGAATTCATCATAGAGCAGATTCTTCATATCTCGGAGCCCTTCTGTATGGTGTCTCTCTAGACACTTGGGGTGGCAGGGGGGAATGCTGTGCGGGAGGGGGGAGGCACTGGTCCAAAGTCCAAGGGCATCATGCTTTGCTCTCTGAACTGCAGGCAAGAGGAGCTCGTCTTCCTTTTCTCCCCACCCCCGGAGACAACCGCAGAGCTGCAAGGGTAAGAAGTCAGGGGTGGGGAGGGTCTCAGACGCCACCTGAGCTCAGGCAGTCTGGGGTGGGCTGGGGAAGGGACCTGGACATAGGGCTAGGATGTGGGAATTGCCCTAAGGAAAGAGCTACTCCTTGGAGTTGACAAAGGTCTTCAGTTTTTCCTAATGGGTCTGAAAATAAGAGGAAGCATCTGCCAGGCTGGACTCATTCTGTGGGGGAGCCCTTTGCCAGCAGAAAGCAAAGGTCAGGTGTCCCTCCGTCCCACAGGTGCTCTGAGAATTAAAAGCATACATATGTTCAGCATGCTTAGGTGAAAGCGACCAGATTTTAAGCAGGATACCATTGACCAGGGGGAAGGGGGGCAGGGGGGATTCTTGATTACAAATTTGGTCTAGGGGTAAAAAAAATTGGGGGTCTATATGGAGCAATAAAAATATTCATAGAATGCAAAAATAGTACTGTAATATATTTATTTGATTTTAAAACGCTGTAGGGCAAGAGACAAATTGTTAAAAAGCACGACGTGGGCTGAGCCCCGGTGGCGTAGTGGTTGTGCGCAGAACTGCGGCCCACTGGGACGGAGGTTCAATGCCAGCAGTGGGGC
>PVJH01034797.1:0-20261 GCA_004026705.1 Nesogale talazaci
ACGGTTGTGATCTAGAGGGCTTTCCTTGGGTGAATTTCGGAAATCGGTCCCCAGGACTTTCCCCGCCTTGGTCGGGAAGCTTCACTAAAACCTGCTTACCGGAATAGAAACTCCCCGTCCTCCAGGGACTGGCAGGTGGCAGCTCCAAGACCCCCAGCCTCGCACATAAACTCAAACTCGCTGCCAAGGGTCCATGCCAGCCAACACATACGGACCCTAAGGGACAGGGTCGAACTGCCCTTGTGGGTTTCCGAGTCTGTAACTCCTTAGGTGACATCCAAACTGGAACTGGACAGAACTCAACCCCTTCAAAGTTATCAACTGGAAAACATGGCGGCCAAGGAAGCCAGGTGGCTCCCACGTGCCCTGGAAGAGCAGATCAGAGTCTCTTTGCTGGTGCTCAGAGTGGTGCTCCTGGGGGAGGGGTGCTCCCCCTCCTCCCAGCATGGTGGCTTAAGAACTGATGAGATCATTGAATCTGTGTGTGTATATATAGGACACTGTAATATCCTGTGTGGCAGCATCTCAGACTGTGCCACACAGCCCTCGCTCCACGGATGTAAACAAGGTGCCTCTCCTTGATAGCATGCCAGAATCACCTCCACTCTGTCCTCTGACATCATCCATGTCTCGGTTAATCAGCATTCAGTGAGTGTGCATGTTCTACAAGTGTGCGGCTATAACCCCGGACCCCCAAAGCTCCAGGTCTTTGCTCTTGGAGTGTTTCAGGGAGACCAGGGGGAGGGCCAGGTGAGAACTGGGCGAGAGGGGGAAGTCGCGGCGGCAGCAGGGCTCTGTGTAAGGGCAGACTACGATGTTACGATGCTGCCACCTGCAGAGGTCCCAGGACTGTTCCCAGGCTCCTTTGCTCAGGGCTCTGCGTGTGGGCCCACTGAGGCGCAGCCAGAGCAGGGAGACCCAGGAGAGAGACTTGGTGCGATCCCACTGGTGACCAGTCCCCGCCAAGCTGTCCGAGCTGGTCTCAGGAAGTCTCTGCGGGCAGGGTGTGGGTTCTGCACCAAGTGGTGGTTCTGTGGTTGCCTGATTATGTTGACCATGGAGACAAGGGGAGATGGGCATGTAGGCCTTTGACCCCAGTGGGTAATTCCCTGCTTCTCCCTCCATTTTGAACCAGATTTACTACCACCCTCTGTCATGGGACGGGGCAGGATATTTGTGTTTTAACAAGCTCACCGCCCTAATAAGGTTAGGAGCCATATGAGCTAATAGCTCGTTGGGCTGCTAACCTCAAGATCGGCAGTTCGAAACCGCCAGCCTCTTCGGCACGGGAGAGACGAGGCTTTCTTTCATCTGGGAAATGGACAGGGCAGTTCTGCTTAGCTCTGTGGGGTCAGTGTGAGTCACTGTGTTGGGCCTGAAACAGGTGCCTTTGTGGTACAGTGTGGTCAAGTGCAGGTCAAGTGCTTACGGAAAGGTTGGTGGGTCAAACCCTCTGGAGACAATTCTGCCCAGTCACATGGAGGCACTCTGAGGAGGAATTGTTTGGACCTTAACATAACCACTTCTCCCTGCCCACAACCAGAGGGAGACTAGCCCACTGCTGACAATATGCCCTCCCGGCCTCACCCGCTCCCTCGAGGCTCTCCAAGTCTTTGCGGGAATAATGAAGACTGCACACCTTGATCCTGCTTCTCTTTTCTCCCACATCCACCTGAAAATGGGGGTGGGGTGGGGATCAGAATGTTTAGGTTATTTGGTATTTTCTTATTTAGGGTAATTTAAATGAAGCACACCATATTGCCTAATGGAGATTGTTTTACACCATGAACTGAACGACAGGAATTCTCATCAAAAAGAAAGTCTCCCTATATTTGGGAACCTACATAGCTGCTTTGATCATGCAGGTGGAAAAAAAATTGCTAGAGGAATAAGTGGAAGCCTCCCCTCCCCAAACCCCGCCCCGATTCTTTTCCTGTCTTGAGAGCCCTGGACTGCTAACCTGGAGGTCAGCAGTTTGAAATCACCAGTCTGGTCCACAAGAGAAAGATGATTCTTAGTCCTCTTGGGTCCCTGTCATCAACCTGGTGGCAGTGAGCTGGGTTTCTTTGTTTTGGTTTTCCTTTCGTGACTGCTCTGTGGCGCTTCTTTCTTCTCTATTTCTCTGGTGTACACAATTGGGTGAGGCACAATCCTTGTCTCGTAATACATTTTCTTTGTTGGATTATGCCATCTCCCTCTTTTATGATCTAGTACTTTATTGATATAGTTTGATAATCTAGTGAACACATCTGGATTCACCACCTAAGCCCAAAGCAGAGGCACTGCCAATTGCTTGCTTCAACATATGTACTTTACGCTCTTCTCCTCCATGTAATTCATTCTTCAATACATTTTACCACCTGTCACAAACACTACCCTGAATGTTAAGCTTCTCCTTCTCTTGGTAGACATATGTGTGCTTAAATGAATACATGATTCAGCCTACTTTATTTAAAAAATTCTTTGTGCAGCCTTATGGGTCTTATTGTCATTCAGTATTCTCTTAGTAAGATTCAACCCTATCGAATAAAGTTGTAGTTCATTCACGGCTGCATATATCCATTGGTGAAGAGACTGGTCCCTTTTCACTCTCATGGACAGCATTGCCATGAATACTCTCCTTCTCATGTCCTGGTGCTCATGTGTAAGGTCTAGGAGGGGAATTGCTAGATCTTGGTCTGTCATTCGGGACAGTACAATGGTTTACAATGAGCCACTCCTTCCAAAGTTGGCTGTTTGATGACCCTGCTCCATGGTACCGTGGAAGAAAGACCTGGTAACCTATTATAACTCGGGAAAATCTGTGGAGCAGATCTCTGCAACGCATGAGTCACAGTGGCAGCAGGATTCGTGGATTTGGGCCGTAGGGGTTTTGTTGTTGTTGTTCTTGTTGTTGCAGTTGTTGTTGTTGAGATGTCAAGTCTTAGCAGGATAATAACAGGTTGTCTCCCAATATATCTGTAGTCATTTTTGTCCCTGCCAGGGACATGTCTTGGATAGCACGTACAGTGTCCCGGGGTGCTCTTGTATTTGCATTTTTCTGATTTCATAATAAAGTTGAGCATCAGAACTCTGACCCCACAGTTCAGCTCCACAAGCATTTCAGACACTAAAGTTGTCTCCTCTCAGAGAGACTGGCAGGCTCAGGAACCCACCGGGGTGGGTCTGGACGGCGGGGTCACTGTGAGAATCCCCTTCGTGGCACGAGGTAGTGGGTGTCATCAGGTTCAGACAGGAAGGCATGCATTTAATACGTCCAGAGGATCTTGAAGGAGTGGTGAAATGCGGAACCGATCAGGCAAATAACCAGAAAGAACTTCAAGAAATTAAAAAAGACAGGAAGAATTCAATACACAGGCCAAACAACATTTTGCAAACAAGGAGATAATTAGTAAATGGAGAGGTGAAAATGGGGACTGTGTAAGAGAGAGCGAGACATAGAAACTAGAGTAGAGGTGAGCACATTTTTTCTGTCAAGAGTCAGTTCCTCACTATTTAGAATTTGTGGGCCTCCAGGTCTCTGCCACAGTGACTCAGCTCTGGAGTGGCAGTGCGAACACATCCATAGGCAGTGCCACACACAAACGAATGGGTGTGCCGGCATCCCCCAAAGCTTATTTACAAAAACAGGTGGTGCGCCAGATCTGGCCCATGGGCCATTCGCCTCCCTGTGGAATAGAGGAAATGGATGCCGACATAAAGGGTTCGAGAGGAAGGTCCATTACCTTCATTTTACTTGTCCACAAGCTTTTTAGAGCCCCTGCCTACGTATATTTGACTGATGTTCTGGAAGAAGATTTTAGAGAGGAAAGAAAGGCGATGATCGTGAAAGAAGTGATAGTCAAGAATTGACTCAAGGAAATCGCCAGCTTTATGAAGCCTGATAAATCCCGAGAGATGGAATTCCCCTCAAGACATATACTGAGACTGAGTCACTGTCCAGTGGCCCCGGGGGAGAGCCGTCCCCCGCCTGGCCGTTACACCGACGGCGGACTGCTCAGCAGAAGCAAACGGAGGGGAGAACTGGGATCAGAATTGTATCGTCAACGAAAACCTTTCCAAAATGAGAGCAAAATAAGGCCCTTTGAAGGCAGAAGCAGGCGTGGGTTTCTAGACCTGCGCTGGAGCAATTTCTGTCTTTCTTCTTGTGCCTGTTTGTTTTAGTTTCCGGCCCCTTTAAAAGTGACATTTTCTGGGCTGAGCCCCGGTGGCGTGGTGGTTGTGCGCGGGACTGCGGCCCACTGGGACGGAGGTTCAATTCCAGCTCCACAGGAGCAAAGGCCGGGCCTCCTACTCCCACCACCAGGGCAGTGATGCCTAATAAAAAAATTTTTAAAAAGTGACATTTCTGTTGGTCAAGGTTGTATGCCACAGATGAAACTATAAACTAACCCCTCTCTCCCCCGCTCCCCCGAAACAACCGCACACCCTTCTCTGCTCCCTGACCTCCTTCCCCTCCCAGTGGGTTACCATCTTCCAAGACACCCTGGGCCATGGTGGTCTTTAACCATCTAGCCCCAGGGGTGGACAAACTGCCTCTTTGGGCCCTGGTGCGACTCTTTCACTATGTGCACGTGACTCTGAAGTATAATTGAAGAAAACGGAGAGGTTATTTTGCAGAGAGCAAGGTCCTCCTCCCTTTGCTTGGCTTCTCAGCTTTGCCAGGCCACCTGTTAGAGGACTGATAGGGTCCCAGGCCCTCAGAGACTGTCCCCCCAGCCCAGAGGCCACTCTCTGGGGTGCTTCTCTTACCCTCTGGGTGTGGGGTACAGGTGCATCCCCTCCCCTGGCTGCCCTCCTTTCCGTAGTCATACGCCTTGGGGCATCAATATACCATCAGCTGGAGAGCACAGCTCCCTTGCCACTGCAGGTGGAAATCAGAAGCTCACTACTCTCCCCGGTAGTGAGAGGAGGGTGTGGGCCCCTGTGTTATTTTGAACCCGATTTGAGGCAGACCTGGCCTGAGAGGCATCACCTGCCCTCCGAGGATCCATGGAGAAGGGAAACTACCCTGACTTGGCCTTGACAGCCTGCCAATGTCCTGAGCGGTGCTCTGTTGTTAATATTGCAGACAAAGAATCCAGGGCCCTTATGGCCTCTCTCCGCCCCGCCTTTCTTCTCTGGGATGTATTTAGCATTTTGCTTTCAGTGCGGGCTCTCCTCCTCCACCTCTGTCCCGTCCAGACCTCAGGCACGTTCAGATGTCTCTGCATGCTCTGTACCCTGTCCCCCAGCCCTGTCATATGGGTGCATCTGGCCTCCTTCTTCATTTTGCCTTCTGTGCACTGGGACGTCCCTCAGGGAGAGGGAACCTCTTCATTCCTTTCTCAGAATCACTCTCCACCCTTCCTGGGGTTCCCCTGGGGTGCCTCGCCCAGTGCCCTTACTGCTATTTCATGCAAACTCTCTGGGGTTCCCCTGGGGTGCCTCGCCCAGTGCCCTTACTGCTATTTCATGCAAACTCTCAGCGAGCCCCTGTGATGGTGCAGAAGTGCCCCTGCCACCCCCCCCCCCGCCCCCCACATACACCTTTCAGTTAGCATCCAGGTACCTAACCACAGAGTCTCCATGGATCATCAGGGAAAGAGCCTTCCCCATGGCACTCCCTGCATCTTTCTGACTCTCCGGTTTCTGTAAAATTCCCTGGACACCCCCGGGGCTGCACAGCCTCTATCTAGACCACAGACTGCACCCCAAGGTGTTGGCGGCCAGAGAGTTTGATGACACATGCACACATCACACACACACAGTCCACATGTCTCGCAGCTGCCCAGGGGAGGAAGTCATCTCCTGAGCTCATCAGGGGCGGAATCCCCAATTGGGTTGGGCTGAAAAACTGTCCGCCTTTGCTTACCCCCACCGCACTTTGTTTTCCTCTCCCAGTTGTCTCTCCACCTTCTCCTCGCTGGGCCCCAGGGGCCGCATCCTGTTCCCTAGCTTCTTTGAGGCCCTTCCTACCGTTGCCAGGAGTCACTGCACTGTAAAGACCTCGAGTTAGAGAATTGGGGACAGAAATGAGGCCTGCAGCCCTGTCTGCTGTCACAAAGATGAAGCAGTGTCATTGTCTCTATTGCCAGCCAGGGCAAGGGTTGTTGGCATCAAAACTTTTTTTTTTTTAAACATTCTGAACACTTTCTGTTTTTCTGTCACCTTACTAACACTGCATACCATCCCCAGCCCCGCACCCCTTGCCTTACAGGCAGACATAGTCCCCAGCTGGAACAGCAGACATTAAAGAGAGTTTCTGGAGAGGCCCCTGGGGCAGAGCACCCAGTTCTTCCTGGTCTCCAGGACCCAGGGTGCACACTCAGTGCAGGAATGTCAAGGACTAAGGTGGCCGAGGTCTCTGGGAGCAGCCTCCGAGTGAGGGCAACCTGGGGCTACCTCGTCTGTTGTTCCAGAGCTGCTGGATGCAGGCGGTCTTCACCCAAAAGCTGTTCGTTAGCCTGTGGGCACAGAGGAAATGTGCCTACAGGAGCTAGTTTTTATCATCTCTGTTTCTAAGGTGAAGGGACTGGGTCTCAGGAAGAATGGGTTTGGAGAGAGGAGGGTTTGGAGTGGGGACACAAGTCTCGTGCTGCTTGGGGTAAGGGGTCACGGTCAAGTCTGTTGAGTTGTGAAGGCCGGGAACCTGGCCAAGGCCGGACAACTCTGGCTCTCAGGCCAAATTCAGGAGGGCACGGGTCCACTGGGCCAGCTGCCAACGCATCTCCAGTCAAACTTCTGGTCTCCGTCTTTAGCTTTAGAAAGCCCCTCTTGGGCAGGCAAAGTTCACACTCTACTACTAACTTAAAACTGGTGGTTCAAATCCCCTCTGTGGTACTCAGAAGAAAAGGTCTATCGATCTGCTTCCTCAAAGGTGATGGGGGAGGGGGGTGCTCGTGAGCTGTCCATCAGGCTAACACTGGCTATCAGTTGCAGGGCACCTCCTGGCCAGGGACCTCCCTGTTAGTCCAGTGGAACTGTGGGCTCGTCTGCGCTGCTTGTCTGTTTGATCCCCATCCCTGAAGGGGGCAGGAGCCTCTCTGACTGTTCAAATCTGCTAGAAGAAGGACGTTTCAAACCAATCGACTTGTGGGTCTTTCTTTTTTGTGGAAGTCAAGGGGGAAGGACGATGTGTTCTCTGCAGGGTCTGGATGACCCACCCTGACGGGTTGTCAGTCGGACTACTTCTCCTCTCCCCTCTTCTGACCATCATTCTGAGGTGGTTATCTTTTCTCTTAGACCTTCCCTCCCCCCCACCCACCCCACACACACAAACTTATTTTTTCTCTTTGACGTGTTTGTCCTTCTGGCTCCAGTGCTACCTTTTAAAGCCCAGGCTGGGGATCCAGGCAGCAGGGATGATTAACGGCAGGAGCCCAGGAGAAGAATTCCACAGCCTTAGACGGCAAAGTTTCCATAGCCTCCCGGCAGCGGGACTTCCCCCCTATGCAGGAGTGTCCTCTTGTGAGGCCGGTGGTTGGCGGAGGGAGGACAGCGGGCAGGCCGAATGCGTCCTCAACTTCTCTGTGGAGCTGGCAGCTGGCCGCAGGGGGAAGAGTCCGTGGGTGAAATTCTGACTGGTGGGCATTGGCCCACAACCCCCACCACACTGAAAAGGACTGTTGTGGGCCGATGAATATCTTGCTAAGTAGAAACAGCTGTCCAAGGCGTGCGAGGCAGGGGAGGTTTGGAAAAGCTTGCTTTCGTGCAGTTCTGCAAAAGCAAATGGTAGGCAAGGGGCATCGTCTTCAACCTAGGAAAGTCTGGCTTCCCAGTCTTAAGATGTCATTCCTTCTGCCTGTTCTCATCCTTCCTGAACATCTCTGCGTAGAAGTGGAAGAGCTAGAAGTGAGGGGGTTGGATGGGCTTCCCTCTGTGTGTCCACCCGTCCTTTTGTTGACTGATATTGTTGTGAATCAGTTACACGTAGGGCTTCTAACCACAGGGTCAGCTGTTCAAATCCACCAAGTGCTCTGCATAAGAAAGATGAGGCTTTCTGCCCCGGTGACACTCAAGACAGTTCTAAGGTGGCCGTTAGTCAGCATCCACTCAATGGCAGTGAGTGGAAGCAGAGTGGAAGCGGAAGAGTAGAGACATCTGGGAGCCTGGAGTGGGGTGGAACTAGCTTATCTGGTTCGATTCCTGAGTCACCAACTTCCTTGGGAGTAACTAACTAGGGGCCAGGATGAGACTGTGGCCCGAGGGGTCTTTGACATCTGTCTAGTTGGCCAGGCTCTCTCTCTCCTTCACGCCCCAGGCCTGCTTGTGCTAGAGGGGGATTTCCCTGGGCGTGTGAAACACTGACTTTGGGTTTTGAGCTAAAGGAAGATTCTCAGCATTAGCAACTTGTTGCCCCTTCTGGTGTCATTAGATGGTGTATCAGTACTTCGCTTCTCCAGGCAGGCGTCAGATGATTTGGGCAGTAGAGGGTCTCCCTCTGCGTGCATTTGCCCCTTCACCTCTGCCCCTATGACACCGATTGGCCCTGGGTTGGGGCTAGCAGTGGTGACTTGTTTCTCAGCGCATACCCACTCCTTCCACCACCAGAGCCAGTGTGGACGGGGACGGAGCTGGTTGGCCTGCACACTTCTCCTGAGAAAGAGCACGGCATCCTGCGCAATCCGCTGTTCCTGGAGAGGTGGGGAGGAAGAAGAAGAGGGGAAGGGAGGTGGGGGAGAGGGCACACACAGATAGGAAAGCATAGAGTGGGAAGCCTGGGGATAAAGTGTATTGAGAAAAAAGAGGTGGGAAGAGTTCAATACTACCTATTATTCCCCCATGGTTTCTGGCAGCCCCATAGTTCAGAAATAATGCCCCAAATATCCTTTATTTTTTAATCACTTCCCAGAGGGTTATGCGCTCCCCCCTCCCCGCCAGCCTTCCCACTCCCTCCTACCACCACAGTTCTCCCTGGTTTTCCTTGGAAGTACTACAGAGGTGTTTGAAATGTTTGTGTGGGACTTTGAATAGAATTTTTGTTGGGAGGGTTTTAATATTTTATGTTTACCCCCATGCCTCTCCCTCAAGAGTGGGTGACCTCTCACTGCTGTGACCACTCTTCTGCTTTCTACGGATGCCAGAACAAGCTTGAGAGTGAGTCCTGGGCCCACAGATGCTTGAGTCTAAAGAACCTTGGTAGTACTAGGGGTAAATGTTGAGTCGCTAAGTACAAGGTTGGCAGTTCAAAACCACAAGCCCCTTGCTCTGTAGGAAAAGGGATGCTCTCATTTCCCGGAAAGACTCACAGCCTCAGACACCCTCTGTAGGCTCACTGCGGGTCCAGGGATGGACTTCATGGTGGTGTGTTGACCATCCCCACAGCCCGGCAGTGATAATGGTGTTGGGACAAATGCTGAACGGGGTGGCTGCTTGAACTTGCACATAACTTAACTCTCCCTGGAGATCGTCCCCTTTCTGGGACTTCCCAGCATCTTTTCTTAGGAATGGCAGGCCATGGGGAGAGCTGGACAGCTGGAGATCAGGCAAGGAGAACTGGCTCGTGCATGATTTTCACATGGTGCTCTAGGCACGGGGACTGACGGCAGGGTGGAGGAGAGACTCAGTGATCCTCTTCTCCCCTGAGAGATTTTCCGAAACAGTGACCGCTGGAGGCTGAGTCACCTCTCCGCCTGCCCCTTGTCTCTTTCAACAATGAGCCCTGTGTCAGACTCTTCTGAATAGATGTTTTTGATTTGGGGAAGCCTGTTGTACCTCGAGGTTCTAAGATAAGCGGGTTAGGTGTGTTCCCAAGCAATGGATGCTCTCCTTGGCTTAAGTACCTTAGATCCAGGGGCAGACATGCCGGTTGCCTGGAAAGTTGAGGACTCGGACTTAGGTCCATTCCTGTCAGTCCCAGACTGTTCCCTCTTCCTGCCCCTCAGAAAACCAGGGGATGCTGATGGCGGTAGGTTTGACAGACCTTGAATGCCTGCTCTGCTCGTGTGACCTCAGGCTGCAGACAAGACAGATTTCTGTCCTGATCATTCCAACAAGCCCATCCACTAACCCAGGCTGTCATTTAAGACTGCCACCCGTCCTGGGGCAGCAGAGGGAGGCTTCCTGAGAGCACGCCCAGCCTCTCCCCCCATCTCTGCCCTCTTTCCTCCCCACTGGGAACTCCCCACAAAGAGTCATGGTCTTGGGGCGGGGGTGTGGTCCTATTCCGTCCCTGTCCGGTCACTGTGCGTAGGAGCCGATGCAGCAAGCAGCAGAGAGTGGGTGGGTAGGTGGGTGGATGGTTTGACTGTGGCTCATGGCCATTGGCCATGGAGTTTGCTTAATCCATGTGTCTCAACCCAAAGGAATGGGAATGTGGGGGGGGGGGAGGGTGTATTTCAAAAATCCCACAGCATCTTTTATGTCCTGACCTGCTACTTCTGTCAAGTGGCTCTTTGAGGGTCACCCAGCGACTGACAGCCTGCAGCAGCCTTATCCAAGTCAGGACGCACTCTCACTTCAGTTGTATCTGAGTGCGTGAGCATGCGTGCTCACACATGCATGTAGCTGCCGTCTCGTCTCATTACGCCCACTCTGGCCCCTCTCGAGCTGCTCCATCTCAACAAGGTTACTTTTTCGGGAGGGTGGGGGCAGGGGCTTGTTTGCGGAGTAGACTAAGGTGGCCCATCCAGGAGTTGGGGATTGTCTCTGGTCACTCCACCCCTCCCTCCTCTGCCCAGACTGTCGCCACTTCTCCGAGTCCTGGAGCCCGACGAGGAAGCCCCCACCTTGGATCACCCTTCCTCACGCGGGCTCCGTGGCACTGCCGTGAGTCTGGTGCTGGCGGACCATCCCTCCCAGAGCTCTCTGGGCAGTGAGATTGGACAGGGATTCTCCAAACAGTCCCTGGACACGCCCAGCCCAGGAGTGGGCGGCCTCCAGGCCAGCAGGGGCTGGTGGCCTGAGCCTCTCTTTCCAGACACTCAGGGGAGGTGGGGAGACTCAGTGCAGAGAGGGCAGGAGGATGACGAATGGAGCTGGCTGGAACCTGTCCTTGGCAGGTGGGCAGGCAGGAAGAAGACAAAGTGGCTTTGTCTTGTCCCAACAATCCAAATGGTCACTGAGGGGAGGGGAGCCCTGGTTTGCCAGGTGCAGCCAGAGGCCAGGTCTGTGGGCCCCCGGACAAGGACGGCTCCGAGCTGCCTGGCCTGGCTCCAGCGCAGGCTGGTCCTTCCCAATGAAACTTCCTGGCGATCCTCTTTTCCTTCCTCAGAAAGTGATGGTGGCTTTTTTTTTTCCCCATGTGGGGTGGGGTGGGGGGAGCGATTTCAGAGGGTTGGGAACGGGAAACTTTAGAAGTATCATAATAAAAAACAGACCGTGCTTCCATCACAGCCACAGAAATAGCTCCCCCGTAGCCAGGCTGCACACTCCCTTTACCATGGCAACCGAAAACGAGTGCTGACAACAGCCTGTCCGCTGGGCTGGAAACAGCAGCCAGGCCCCCCGGAGCAGGGCAGCTGCTCCCTGGGAGGTGCTGCAGGGGTGGGGGCAGGGAGGGCCCTGAATGAAGCCGCCTGGGTCCCAGATGTGACTGGGGTCGGTGCTGTCCGGGGAGCCTCCTGGGAGCGATGGGTGCGTTTGTTCGAGTTGTTTCCCCCACCTGGGTGGCAAACCCCACTCCCACCCTGGAGTCTTCCTCTCCAGCTGAGACAGGAAGCAAGGCTGGGGCAGGGGCTTAGCACCCCCAAGAGCCTGAAGGGGCCTTGATGAGCCTGAGCTTCTGTGAGCTCTGTGAGCTCTCCCAGGAGAGCTGGGCCTTGTGTGGCAATCGAGAAGGTGAGGCCAGCCCGACGCTAACAGGACCACAGGTGGTGCCCAATAGTAAGTGAGGTTGGAAGTTCAGGGTGCCACCCAGAGGTGCTCCTGAGAAAACCCTATGGGGCACAGGGCACCTTGAGTCAGAGCCCACTGGACAGCAACAGCCTTTTCTCAGGACGAGGACTCTCATTGGGAGGTGGATGACCTGCCCTGCTAGTGCCCAGGCAGAGGAAGAGGGCAGAGGACTAGACACTGTGCAGCAAGTGGGGGTGGGGGTGGTACTGACAGGGCCCTGAATGCGCTGGCCTGCCACAGTTGGGGGCGGGGGGAAGGGGGCAGATCAAGAGTGTTGTTCTTGAAAGTCTCGGCAACCTGGGCGCTGGTTCTCTGGGCCTGCCCCCAGGCCGGCACTGCCCACGGCACCGTGTCGGGGAGCTTGTTAGAAACCCACATTCCGATGTGTATTTTCTAGAAGAGGAAAGAACCGGGAAGTAAAGTTTACAGATATAGGTATAAATATAGAAATGTACAAGTGTAACACATGATAAATATGTAAAGATAAGGGTGTGAAGGGTATGTGTGTGTGTGTGTGTGTGTGTGTGTGTGTGTGTTCGGGTAGACTAGCGAAACAAATGCAGAGACCCGCACATCTGTATAAGAAAGAGCTTTGCTCAGAGAGGACCAGACAGGTGGCCCCACTGCCAAAGCTGATGCCCTTCACTGACCCATAGTGCTCCGGATGACAACACCGGAGACACAGGGAGCCCGATCTGACCCCGCCCCACCAAGGTGAAACAGTAAGGGTCTGCAAAAGCACAGCAAGGGGAGCAAAGCCACAAAGTCCCCAAGGAATCCCAGAAACAGACTTTGGGGGCAGGACATCGGACCGGAAAACGCTCCTAAAGGTCCCCAAACTGTTTACAGGCTTTTCTTATTTTTTTGCCATTGGTGTTTGTTGTTGTCGTTTTTGCTGCTTTGTTTTGCTCTGTCATGGTTTCTGGGCATGTTATTGTCTCTGCAGGTCTATCTCGATAAGGTAGGCGGGATAAAGAATCTGGGGGAGGAAACAAGGAGACAGGCATTTCTGGGGAGACAGAAAAGGGGGACCTGGGTGGAGGGAGTGGGTGTTAACAAACCCAGGGACAAGGGAACAACAAGTGATCTAAAATGATGGTGGGGAACGTGTAGGAGGCATGATCAAGGCTTGATTAAGGACAACGTAACCAGGAGGAAGTACTGAAACCCAAATGAAGGCTGACCACAATAGTGGGACAAAGATGAAAGTAAAAGGAAATAGAGGAAGGAACTAGGAGGCAAAGGGCACGTACATATGTAGATATATTTTTATATATGACGATGGGGAAATAGATCTGTGTGCATAGATTTGAAGGTTTAGGATTAAGGTAGAAGATTAACATTAGGCCTCGAATCAAGTACTCCCTCAATGCAAGAACACTCTGTTCTATTAAACTGGCATTCCACGATAGCTGTCTGAAGACAGAGCGGGATGCATAAATAAATGTGGTGAAGCAAGCTGATGGTGTCCAGCTATCAAAAGATATAGCATCTAGGGTCTTAAAGACTTGAAGATAAACAAGTGGCCATCCAGCTCAAAACCAACAAAGCACGATAGGCTGTATGATCATGAGGTGTCAAAGGGATCAACTAACAAAACATCATATCATTGTGAATGAGAAGGAGTGCAGAGTAGAGACCCAAAGCCATCTGTAAGCAACTGGACATTCCCTTACAGAAGAGTTGCAGGGAGGAGACAAGTCAGTCAGGGTATAGTATATCACCAATGAAACAAACAACTTTCCATCTAGTTCTTTAAGGCTTCCTCTCCCCCTCCCCCGCATCATGATCCTAATTCTACTTTACAAATCTGGCTAGACAAGAGGGTGTATGTACACAGATCAGAGCTGGAAACACAGGGAATCTGGGACAGATCAATCCTCAGGACCAATATGGAGAGTCGAGATACAAGGGGATAAGGGGAAGGCGGGGGAGAAAAGAACTGATCACAATGATATACATATAACCCCTTCCCTGGTGGAAAGACAACAGAAAAGTGGGTGACAGGGGACATTGGACAATGTAAGACATGGAAAAAAATAATAATTTATAAATTACTAAGAGCTCATGAGGAAGAGAGGTTGGAGGAGGGAAATGAACTGATACCAAGGACTCAAATAGAAAGAAAATGTTTTGAGAATGATGATGGCAGCAAATGTACAAATGTACTCGACACAATGGATGGATGGATGGATGATGATGAATTGCACAAGCCCCCAATAAAATTATATATATATATAATATTAGCTCATATGTTCAATACCAATCTATAAACTCCTCTTCGGCCTCACGCAACACATGCAATGACGCTGAATGCAGGAAGATCACAGGTTGGCAGGTGGGAAGTCTTGGGGATCCAGTGGAGGTGGAAGCCTCTCTGCCCTGGCAGGGGTTTCCAGGTGACTTCTCCAGCTCCACAGACCTTCACTCAAGTTGGAGAGCTTCTGTTCAGGTGTACAAGGCACTCCTGAGGGAGTGCTCTCTCAGCGCAGTGGGGTTGTCAGGGTAAAGCTGTGCTCTGATTTTAGGGGCTGATTTTTGTTTTCTTTTTCTGCAATAGATCCTCAAGCCTTTCTTTTGGGGCACTTCTAAGTGGACTTGAACTGCCGGCCTTTCATTTACCAGCAGAGCCCATGGGCCGAGTGTGCAGCCTGCAGGGGCTCCACGGAGACGTTTTACAGTTCCCTTCCAAAGCCCTGCGTGGTGTGCCTGTGCCTCATGGGAATGAGCACGAGGGGCTGGCAAGTCGTTTGGGAAGTGCTGCCAGGCCCTCTGTCCTCATTGACGCCACCTTCCTTGCGTGGAAGCAGCCCTCTGGCACTGTGGAAGGCATGTGGCACAACCAACCACAGTGCCGGTTCAACACTATCAACCGCCCCAAGGGGGGAAAATGAGGCTGTCTGCTTCAGCAAGGAGTCCTGGTGGCAGACGTGGTTACACGTTGGGCTGCGAACTGTAAGGCTGGCAGTTTGAAACCACCAGTCTTTCCTGGGTGAAAGATGGAGCTTTTTACTCCAGTAAAGAATTGCCCTTTGGAAATTCATAGGGGCAAATCTACCTGGCCCTGTAGGGTGGCTATGGTCGGCACTGACCTGGTGAACTGGTGTGAGTGTGCTTCTGTAACTACTGACAGTCGGGAGGGGGCCACTGCCCCTTGTAAGTGGGCTTGCTTTGAGGTGCCTGTGGCTTCCCAGAAGTAGTTGGGCTAAGAGACGGAGTGGAGCAGGCCAGCTGGCTGTGTCCTGCACAGAGGGGGGTGGGGTGGGGGGAGAGTCAAGGTAAGTCATGGTGTCATGCTTGCCCAGGTGTCATGCTCACCGACTAGTGTCTGGATCACACAGCAGGGTACTTTTGTTTTGTCTCCGGCTGTGCCTGGGGTCGGAGCCCTGCTCCAAGTCCACCCTTTTTCCGGGTAAGAGGTGGCCTCCTCAGCGAGAGGCCTGGAAACCTTCCCTCACCACCTGCCAAGGATGCTCCCAGATCCCGGGGGCTGGGAGCAACCCTGCCCTGACCCCAGTAGCACAGGCAGCTTGACCCTCTCTTCCCTTTGCCCCCAGCATGGCATGACTCTGCTGAAATTTGTTTCTGAAAAGAACCCAGGAGCCAATCCAACTGCTAAAAAGCACCTTTGTTGCTAAAAAGTACCTTTGTAAAATGTGGAAAAGCCACTGAAGCCCCGAGAAAGGGGGTGTGTGGTGCCCGTGAGTGACGTCCATGCTGACGGCCTGAACCTGACTGCCGAGGTCTGCTGACTTCCTATCCCAGTTCCAGGGAGGGGAGCCTTACAGAGGGCGAGAAGTCTTCATCCTTGCTGCCCTCCAGCCTGGGTATCTGCTACAGCCGGGTAGAAGGCATTGGGGAGACTGCGGGGGCCCCTTTCATTAAACGGCAAAGCTGCCCGATGGTCCTGGAGCTCCTGCCTGAGCTCAGTCCAGTCAACTGACGACCCGGAGCAGTGTTGCTGTTTCATCTTCTCCACCCTTCCCTTTGCTCTGAATCCACCCCCCCACCCCCACCCCCTTGAGGGGACCTGGCCAGGGCATGACTCAGAAGCTTCGGGAGTGTGCGCCTTCCCCGTGGCTGGGGGCCAGGGCTGACCGCCGTGCCGTAACCTGATGGAGCCCGGAGGGTGGCCTTACCCTCTTTGGCAGGCACATCCCTGCTTCCTCCCCTCGACTCATTTCCTAACCATGACGTGGAGCCGGCCGCCAGCCTGGGCACAGTTCTCGGTAACCCTGTTTGGAGATAGCGTGTGTTATCTGTGGGCCCTGCCTCCGCCCTGGCCCCCCTGAAGGCAGCTGGTCAGAACTGATAGGGTCTACCTCCATTGCTGTGGTTCCCAAACCGAACCGAACCCATGGCCCTCCAGTCCATGGATGGCCCTCCGGTCCATGCCGACTTGTGGCCGCCCTCTAGGGCAGAGTAGAACTGGCCCTGCCGGTTACAGACGGTTACTTTTACAGGCGTACAAAGCCTCATCTTCTTCCCACGGAGCAGCCAGTGGTTTGGAACGGAGACCTCACTGTTACGCCCAGTGTGTGTGTGACCCAGTGCCCCGCCAGCGGTCTCCATCCCATTCCTGACCGCCTCCCCCGACTGAGAGGCTTTGTGTTTGCTTCAGGGAACCTTGATGGCTTGAGTCCCTCCTGCCACGGACTCACGGCCCATGTTTATCCCTGGTCCGTTGTGCTGTCTCCCCTCGACACCCCCCTTCTGTTCCCTTCCCTGCCTATGGACGGCACTCTGACCTACTAATCCATCACTAGGCTGGAACAGCTCGCACAGTAGTTCTGAAGGCATGTGTTTGGGATCTATGTAAAAGCTCTCCCTCTGCCTGTTGGCGGCGCTGTGTTGCTAAGATCACCCGTGTTGCTGCGTGTCAGATCTGTGTTCCTTCACTAGTGCGTGCCCTTACGTGGTATCCAGCCGGCATGGTTTGCCTTCCGACTCACGGGGGACTAGAATCCACGTTGCCACCAACTTTCTGTCACAACAGATGGTGTTCCGGGAAGCACCCCGGTACGTGCTCCCTTCTGAGCCCGTGTGGGGCTTGCACTGGGATGGGCACCCATTCTGCAGGGAAGGGGGATGGCTGTGTATGCCCAGGGTGTGCGTAGATTTAATTTGACTTGGGAGTGCCGCGTGGCATCCTGAGGGGGGAGGGAGGAGGGCGGAGCTCTGAGCATGTGCGGTGGAATCAGTTCCAATTCGTGGAGACACCATACGGTACGCACCCCATGGGGCTTCCAGCGGCCGATGTTTGACAAAGCAGATCACCAGGCCTTTCTTCCAAGGCACCTCTGGGGGCACTCGAGCCTCCAACCCTTCCGTTCACAGTTGAGTGTGTTCATGGTTTTGCACCACCTGTGAGTGCCTGACCTGGAGGAGGAGAGGTGGATTCGAGATTGCGGAGAGGTGGATTCACGTTCAAGGTGGAACGTGAGCCTTTGCAGCAGACGTGTGATTCCTCTCTGGCTGCCAAACTGAGGAAGGCTCCCTCCAAATAAAGGACTGGGGGGACGGGGGGACCGGAGCCTCAGAGTGGACTGTCTCCTTCCTCGCTAGGAAATGGGGCTCTCTCTTTGGGAAGGGAGTACCCGTAGAGCCCAAGTTCTAGGGATGGCTGAGAACATGCAGCAGGTTCCGGGACTGCAGGTCCCACATTGCTGTCCCAGGTCTGGGCACTGGAGCTCCAGCCCCAAGTGGCTTTGTGACAACAACTGCTCGGTGAGGGCCATTGCCGCCTGAACTGTCACTAGCCTCTCTGCCTCTGACCTTTGGGATGCCTCCAGAGGACCTCCACAGGCTGGAGGAGGGGGTGTGGTCAGGTGGGCTTCCCCACAGCTACAGGTGTGAGAGGAGCAACAACCCTGGGTAGGGGAGGGAGAAGAGGACAGCTGCTGGACTTGAATGATGGGAACTGGTGAAGGTGGGCTGGAGCCAAGGCCATGGAAGTATGGCTCAGGTAAGCACTTGACGAGTAGCCACAAGAAATTCTGCTGAAAACCTGAGGGACAGTTCTACTCTGACCTGCGGGGTCCCTGTCTAACCACAAACTTGGTGGGTCCACCCAGAGGTGCCTCAGCACAGAGACCTGTTGGTCTAGTCGGAGTTCTCAGCCACTGAAAACGTGACGGCCCCAAGGCCCTGCTCTGAACCCCATTAGTTCACCACGAGCTGGAATCGATGGCCAACCGTTCTGTTTTATTAACGAGGAGAGAAGCGGCCTCTTAGTGAGGCTTGGCAGAGAGAAGGCCAGCCCAGGAGGGTTTCCGGCTCAGTAGCCTCCTGCTTCCGGTTCTTGACCGCTTTCTTGACAGGGCTTGGCCTTTACTGACACAGAGGAGTGCCTGAGAGAAGGGGTAAAGTGGCACAGGAAATCCCCTTGCCTTGCTGGGGATTAGGCTCTCTGTGCTCCACCCAGGTCACGGAAAGGGCCAGGCTGTGTGAGATGGAGGTTGTGGAAGCCCTCCTCCTCACCCCCTAGGGTTCCAGGGAACTGGAGAATCATGGGATCTCGCCAGCCTGGAACCAAGTGTTCTCTCTCTCTCTCTCTCTCTCTCTCTCTCTCTCTCTCTCTCTCTCGGCGAGGGTTTGCCTCCTGATAATCCATGAGTCTGCCCCTACTCAGAGTGTACCCCAAAAGTGGGGAGATGTTTCAGAGCCCTTTAGCAGACAAGGGCAGACAAGGGCAGACAGGGCAGGGGTATATTTAGTAAGGAAATCCTCGATTGCTTTTCTTTTTTCCTGCTGGATTATCTTGTACTTGAAGCAGGGTGGTTTGGGATTCAATTAGGGACACACATTCTGAAATGATTTCCTTGGCTGTGACATGGCTATATCCACTTTTAAAAATCATTTTATGGGGGCTCAAACAACTCATCACAATCCACCCATCCATCCATTGTAGGGCATATCCATTTTTGAAGGGCTGTTCGTGAGGCTAACACACACACACACACACACACACACACACACACACACACACCCTTCTATAGAGCAGCAACCCGACAGGATAACGTAGAACTGCCCCTGTCAGTCTCTGAAATGGCACCTTTTTACCAGAATCAGAAGCCTCGTCGTTCTCTTAAGGAGCAGTAGGTGGCTTTGAACTGCTGGCTCTGTGGGTCACAGCCCAGCACATACCCACTGTGCCACAAGGGCTCTCTTGGTGAGGCTGCAGGGTAATCGATGTCTCGGGGTCTTGGCTCCTGTGTGGGTAGGAGCCACGGGGCCAGTGGTGGAATCCCTGCTTGCAGAGGAGCCTTGATTCCCAGCCAGGACACCTCAGGCACTGAGATCATCCATCTGATAGCGGGGGCTGGTCCCATACTCTGATGCCCGAATGGTGTCAGCGGAACTTCCAGGCTAAGCAGTGGATTGCTAACCTCAGGGATGGTGGTTCAAACCCACCGGTTGCTCCAAAGGAGACAGAGGAGGCTGTCTGCCCTTATAAACGTATCCGTAACACCCCGGGAACAGGGTCCGTATGAGTCAGATTCACACAGTGACAGTGGGTTTGGGTTTAGGTTGGCCTACAGAGGTTCCCAAACTTATATGGTCTACTGTCCTCTTAAAAAAAAAATTTCTCATGACCTCCCTAGGAATGAAAACCTTTTGTACTCTAGCCCAGAATCCAGGATAGAGTGTAGGTATCTGCTCTTACAATGCCCTGAGATCATTCCACACACCATCAGGGGGCGGTGGTAAAACAGACCAGGGAGAAGGGCCTGTGCTCGGCTTCTGAAAACTATCTGAGAAAAACTGTGCCGCTGCTCAGCAAGTGTGGGCAGAGGCTGGGGCAGCATTTTCGTCCCGAGGCTCGTGGAGTCTGCATGAGTGGTGGGCCAGGGCTGACAAGAGTTAGGGCTCCACTGCTCGGCGTCTCCACTCTGCAAGATGATCGCTTTATAGTGTCATACCTGGTGCATTGCCCGTGCTCGACGGTCACTCGTCCCCTCCTCCCCACACCACTCCTGGAAACAGGGAGAAGCTGAGCCTCGTTGGGGCTAAGGAACATCTGGGTTGGTACAAGGAGACCAGGTTTTGTGGGAGGCCAGGGGCACACGGCATATTTCAGTTTGATGCGTCCTGGGCCATCTCTGCTCCCCTTAAACCCTGACCTTCTTAAGCCCCGCGCATTCTGCAGGACAGGGATGCTGGTTCCCCAGACACACGCCTCTGAGAGCTATCAGCTTGCTTCCGAGCAGAGGGTCTCTGTCCAGGGAGGAGGAAGGGCAGTGCGGCGACTGAGCCTGCTCCACAGCCACCCCGGCTGCCGCCGGGCTTGAGAAGCCGGCGATGAATGCAGGCCTCCTATTAATCCATGCAGGTCTGCCTGCATCGGTCTGCAGCGCGAAGCCCCTCCGTCTCTCCTATTTCCTTGCTCCCTTGTCCCTTCACACGCCATTGCTCATGCGCCAGACTAGAGTCAATCGCAGCCT
>PVJH01034798.1:0-20294 GCA_004026705.1 Nesogale talazaci
CTCCCACTTATTAATTTCTACTTGTGAGTCCTCTAGGTCACTTGTCCTGTTTTCTGCCTCCTCCATTCTCTGGCTGAAATCTGAGAGCTTACTATTAGTTTGTGTTAGCTCACTCTTTAGTTCTTGGATTTCCCTTTGGTGCATGGCCTTTATCTCCTGTATCAATTCTTCTTTCTTCTTTAATGCGTCGCTCAAGAGCCGCATACGTGTTAGTAACATCTTGAAGATTTCTTTCTGTGGTTGATCGATCTCTGCATTTTCTATGACTGCTGTTAGGTCCAGCTGATCTTCTTGCATCGGATCCAGTTTCTCTTTTCTTGATACTGTGGAAGCTGCTAACTGTTTTTTGTTTGATTTATTCATATTAGGTGGCATTTTCCTGGGTGTTTTGTGGCCCTGGGGTCTCTCTTTAGGAGGCTGGTCTTATATTATAGCTTCCCTCAGGAACTGTTTGCCGCTAGGCCTTGCAGATCTGATGGAGTGTGTTGGCTGAGCAGGGGAGTGGTTTAGGGGATTGGTTGAGAGTTGGTTGATCTGTTCCTGGCTAGGGGCGCTTGCCACAGATAGGTGGGAAAAAATCCTCTAGTACTCTGGGGTGGGGAGGACCGGCTGGCTGTCTACCCAGGAGACAATGTAAAGCTGACCTCTCTGTTGTGGGTCTTGGGGCAGGCGCCCTGTGAGGAGCCTTGGGGCAGCGTCTGTGAGGAGTGCCGGTGACTGTGGGGAGTGCGGGCGTTCCTTTCATTACTGCTACTGTTAGAAAGTGTGGCCCAGGTGGGCAGGCTTGGGTTTAGGGGATGGCTTGATCTTATCCTAGGCAGTGGTGGAGCCCTTAAGGTGCGCCTGGGCTCGGGCCTCCGGGGTGGGGGAGGGGCTGGCCCACCGTTGTGCTGGGGGCACAGGAGTCCCTAAGGGTGGGGAACGAGAGGTATGGGTCTGTGTGGAGTGTCCCCTGGGCACCCTGGGCACCTTGGGGTGGGGAGGACTGGCCAGCGATTGCTTGCGGGCGCTGATTAACTGCAGGTCCCAGATCTCAGGGTCGCAGAGCGGCGCCCTGGATCCCGCCGGCACAAAGAACCCGCAGCGTCTGTGCAGGCGGTGTCTGTGCCCGCTTCCGTGGGGAGCGCGGGTGTGCGGGTCGTGCCTGCTCCTGGTTCAGAGGAGGGCTCTGAGCGATCCTGGATTCACAAAACCCAATTTGAGAGCCCCGCTCTCCCCCGTGTCACCTCCACTCACCGATCCCCAGGAGCTCCGGGTGTGGGCTTCCTATCTGGCGGCCATCTTTCCCGAATCCCCTCAACACTCTACTTTTTATGCTTGGATTATTCTTTGAAAATTTTCTACTAATGCCTACCAGTGGAGCAGTGTTTTATTCTGCTGTACACAGGGTTACGATGAGTTACAGCCAACTCTCTCTCTATTATTTAAGAACAGGAAAAGTTAGATAAATACAACCATGGAAGTTATAATAAAAATATAAACGGACTTAAAAGACTCTGACTAAAGAGAATAAAACTTGTTTGTTCGGGTTAAAGGAATCATAAAAGTATGAGTGAAATACGTTCATACAAGATCATAGAAACTTTTATGCAGTAAAAATATAAAAACCTGAAGCTATGGTTTCTTTACATAATTGTCATCAAGATTTATATACTTCTGGAGGTAGATTCCCATCTTTGCAAGCCTTCCCTGAAAAATTCTGCACTATTTTACTTACACCACATTAACAAGGAAATTTGGACAGCTTCTATATTGTTCGTGTCACTGATTCAGTTTTGACCTATCATGACCCCATGCACAACAGAACAAAACACTGTCTGACCTTGCACCACTCTTATCATTGTTCCTAAACTTGAGCCCATAATAATAAGCACTATATCAATCTAGCTCATTGAGGCCTTCTCTGTGTTTTGTAACCTCCTACTTGATCAATATGATGTCTCCTCAAGGGACTGGTCTTTCCTGATAAAATGTCCAACGTGTGAATGATTAAGTCTCACCACCATTGCCTCTAAGGAACACTCTGGCCATATTTCTTCCAAGACAGATTTATTTGTTTTGGCAGCAGTCCATGGTACTTTCAGTATTCTTCACAGCACCACATACAAATGCATCTTCTTCAGTCTTCCTTATTCAGTGTCCAACTTGAACATATATGAAGTGATTAAAAATACTATAGTTTGGGTCGATCACACATTAGTCCTCAGAGTAACATCTTTACTTTTCAAGACTTAGCAAAGGTCTGTGTAGCAGATTTTTTCAAATGCAATGTGCCACTTGCTATCTTGCACGTGGCTGTGGTGCTGAAAGCTATGTAACTGAAATTTTAAAATCCATGTGGGATACTCAAAATGAACAATCTTCAGCAGAGCTTTCAGACTAAGGACAGATAAGAATAACGAAAAAGCATAAAACCTTAGGCGTTAGTTATGTAACTTGTCAATTTGAGAGGATTGAGGGTAAAGAGGTGGGGTTTAGCTTGTCAATCAGGATTTAGCCAATGAGGTCTCTGTGTGGACATGACCTTCTGAGGATTCTGGGAACCCCTGTATTTCCTCCTGGGTGGGGCGGGCGGGGAGCTCTCTCTCTCTCTCTCTCTCTCTCTCTCTCTCTCAGATCACTCCTTGGGAGACATTGAAGCTGACAAGACAAAGGGAACAATGCTAGTGTCCTGAGCTGAAACAGTTGCATGGAGACCCCTGCCAGCACTGAGATGCTTACAACACCACTGGATCCACAAGACTTCCCACCCACTATCCCGTGATCTTCCTGCATTTGGCTTCATTGCATGTGTTTCATGAGTCTCAGAAGGAACATATCGATTGATATTAGACATATGTGCTGATATCAGATTTATGGACTTGACCTGGGCTGGGCTGGGACATTTTCTCAATATTCAATTGCTCTTATATGGAAAGCTCTTTCTTTCTTTCTTTTCTTTTTTTTTGGAAAGCTCTTTCTTATACACATGAGCCTCTATGAATTTGTTTCTCTAGTATACTCGGACTAACACACCTTATGAATAGCAGGAGAACATTATCAGATACTGAAAATCTCATGAATTGCAGAAGAATGTTGTAAAAATAGTACCTTGTTGTAAAATATTGTGAAGATGAGCACCTGAGGTTGAAGGTCCTCAAAATATGACTTAGAAAGAGCTGCCTTCTCAATGTCGAGTCAATCATAACAAAATTGATCTGGTAAAGTCTGCAGAAGTAAAGGTTTTGACCCTTCATTTGCTAATGGAGCACCACTCAAAGTAAAAAGGAAGTGCTTCAAACATCTAGTAATAACTGGAACTTGGAATGTACAAAGTTGAATATAAGAAAATTGCAAGTTGCCAAAAATGAAATAGAATGCATAAGAACAATATCCTAGGCAATAATGAACTTAAATGCATTAATATCAACCTCTGTAAATCAGGCAGTCATATGATTGTGCCAAGAATGAGTGGTTCAAGAGGAATGGTATTGCATTCATAGTCAACAGAGACATTTCAAGATCTGCCATGAAGTGATAGTATAGTGTCTATCCAAATATAAGTAAATCCAGTCAACATAACTAGTACTTGCATTTTGCATTAGTGTCTAAAGTTAGTACGGAAAAAAATTGAAGAATTGTATCAATGTCTTTCATCTGAAATTGATCAAACATGAAATCAGGATATGCATTGGTAATCCTTGGCAATTGGAATGCACAGATTGGAAAGAAAGAAGGAAAAAGTTTGACAGTAAGAACTTAGTGATAGAAATGAAACTGGAGATCACAAGATATAATTTTATAAGACCCCAAACTACTTCATCACAAATAATTTTTCAAAAGCACAAACAACAATGAAGCACATAGACTTCTCCAAACGGTATGTAGAGCTATAAAACTGACTACAGCTAAAAGGAGGCCAGCGGTCAGCTGGAGAAGATAAGAGCAATTATTCAATAGATCATTTGTAATCTCAGGTGGAAGCAGAAGAAAATTCAAATGACCATTAGAGCCAAAGTATGACCTTGAGTCTACCCCAGCTGAATTTTGAGATGATCCCAAGAACAGATCTGACACTTTGAACAGAGGAAGGATAGAAGACCTGAGGAGCTGTGAAATGACATCAAGAGCATCATTAAAAAGACAGGAAAAAAATGAAAAGGTCAAATCTTTGTCTGCAGAGACTCTGAGACTTGTTCATAATAATAAAGCACCTAAGACATATGGAAGAAATAAAGAAGTCAAGGATAAAAAGAGCCATCAGTCTGACATACTGCACCCTGATTGGTTCATCTCTTTCTTATGACCCTTTAAAAGAGGCTGTCTAATTGTCTACCGATAGGCTTTGGGTCTCCACTCCACTCTCTCCCTCAATCACATTGTTATGATTTTTTGTTCCGAATATTTGATGTCTACTACCTGATCCCATCAATAGCTCATGATCATATAGGCTGGAGTGCTTCTTCCTTATAGTTTTATTGCCTCTCAGCTAGATGGCTATTTGTTTATCTTTAGGTCTATGAGACCCCCAGATGCTGTATCTTTTGATAGTCAGGCACCATCAGCTTTCTTTACCAAATTTGCTTAAGCACCCATTTTGTTGTCAGCAATCATGTCAGGAAAGTGAGCATGATAGAAGGCCAGGTTATTAGAGCAAAGTGTTCTTGCATTGAGGAAGTACTTGAGAAGTGGCCCAATATTTTTGTCTCCTACCTTAATGCTTAACATATAAATATATAGATCTATTTCTCTACCATTATAATAAAATATATGTACATACGTACATGCTTATATTTAGATCTCTATCGATGTCCTTTGCCTATTTCCTTTATCTTTCCTCTTGTTCCACTATTATGTTTGACCTTCATTAGGCTTGTCTTCAAACAAGCAGCAATCTAATTGAAGCATGAGCTAAGTTCACATGGAAGAAGTACACCATCCTGTGTGATCCAAGGTTTACACATCATAAAATCCAAAACTGAAGTACAGAATGGTATTAGACCTTAAATTCTGAGCACTTGGTTTGCATAAAGCTAAGGATGACAAAAGTCTAAAAGCCATTTCCAAGGTCCCCACATGGATTCAGTCTCTGGTGAAACCCTTTTATCAATAGTTAATGAATATGAATAGCACTGCTATCAGACAAAGATTGTTATAAATTCAATCATCAGAGATATAACTAGGTTAAAATACAACTTCTTATCATTTGCTCTACTTTTTAACCAAATCTAGAGTTGTTTCCATTTTTAATAATGTCTGCTGTAATTTTGATCGAGGTTTTTCTGGGTCTTATTTTATGTCACTGATTTTTTTTAATGTGCTTAATTTGGTTTGGTTTGTGTTTTGTATGATTTTCTGTACATGAAAGCCAGGATACTGTAGATATAGTAACTGAATTCATAACTACCTGGGGGGATGGAAGGGAAGGTTGTGGGAGATTTGGAAACTACCGAGTATCACAGTGAAATGTTGTGATGATGATTGCACAACTCTTCCTAATATGATTGAATAATTACACTGTATAATATGAGTTTTATGCCAATAAACTATTTTGAAATAAAAAATAGAGCCAGAATACTCCTTAGAAGGTTGGATGACAGGATTTATTCTCATGTACTTTGGACATATTAAGAAGAGATATCATCGGTCTCTGAGAAAAGACATCAAGTTTGGTAAAATAGAGGGACGGCATTAAGAGGCAGACACTTGACAAGAGGGGTTGACATAGTGACTGCAACAATGGGCTCAAGCAACACCAATTGTGAGACTGGTACAGCATTGAGCAGTAATTCACTCTGTTTACATGGGGTCACTATCACTTGATGGTACTTTCTAACAGCAAGACACCCAAATGATCTTCTTTCTTTAAAAAAAATCATTAAAAAAGCAAACTGACAACTACAAAACATTTTGAAAATAATAAAAGTTGGGACAAATGACTACTAAACAACATTCTAAAAAAGAATGCAAAAAAATGAGATTAAACTGTAAAGAAGGTATCTTTTTATTAGTCAAATAAGCACTGGAAGAAATCAAACAAAAATGACAGACTTGTGGTGCATAAAGAGCAAATGTATAGAAATAGAAATCATCCACTTGCCATGAAAGCATATACAAATTTTAAATATAAGACAACTTTTTATATTGCTCTATGTTCGTATTAGAAAATTCACATGAAATATGTATTTGTCTTGAAAACTTAAGTTGCTAAAATTGACTCAGGTTGTCAAAAATCATAGAGACCCACAACCGCAGAAGACATTGAAATTGCATAAAAGGAATACTGGCTCAGAGAGCAGATGGAGTTTTTTCAAATGTGCAAGGAACAGTTAATGCTATATAAATTGCTCCAAAGAACAGAAAGATATAGTTAGCTACATCATTTATTTTATAAAGCTAACACACTTCTGATACTCAAACAAAAAGGAAAGTCAATCCCTTTTTGATAGATAAAAAACCTGAAATAAATTGCTAAAAAATCTAAGTTCAATGATCTGTTAAAAATCAACCAAGCAAAATTTATTCCAACCCACAGATTTATTAAATATATCCAATAGGAAAAAATATATGGGGCTGAGTCCTGGTGGCATAGTGGTTGTGCGCGGGACTGCAGTCCACAGGCTTAGCAGTTCAAATCCAGCAGGAGGTCTCCAGGAGCACGGCTGAGCCTCCTACTCCCACCAGGGCAGTGATGCCCCCCCCCCCCCAAAAAATATGGGGTTGATAATAGACGCTTGCTGAAAGAACTTTTGATATAACTCATTCTTTTTTTTTAATGTTAGGAAACTAAAGATGGAAGACTTTCAGAACCTTGGTAAAGAATCTAATATAACACTTCATGCTAAAGTGGAGGCATTCCCATTAAAATTAGGAGAAAAGCAATAAAAATCCCTGCTATAAATGTTATTTTACAAAATTATATATGGAGTTTCTGCTAATAATAAAAAAGAACATGTGAAACAAAGTATGAAATTAATGATAGTATTCAAAAAGCTGATAATATGTTTGAGTTGTATTTTATTTTTTCATCAAAGACTTTTCTATATGTACGTAGTCAGAAAATGAAATTGAGGGAAAAAATTATTCATTTTTACCTCCTTAAATTCATTAACACACACTTTTCCCTGCTCTCCTGGAGTATTCTCCATTTCTCTTTCATAGTCAGTCCTCACAGTCACCCACCCACTCACTCTTATAACTCAGTATCAAATGAAAATTCCTTCAACTTCCTACCACTCATGCTACAAAGTTACCTGGAACTGAGTCCACCCAAAGCCTCAGGGGTTTCACTATTCTCTGTCTAAGGCCATGTCTTCCCTTATTCTTTGATCCCATCTCTACCTATCTTCCCAGAAAGCTAACATTCAACTAGCTCCTCGTTCAAAATGTTAAGAAATTGCTTTCTTCTTTTCACACTTACTCACTCACCTCTTCCCAGGTTCATTTGCTTTGACCCTTCACAAACTTTTCTACTAAATGAATTTGGAAAAATTGTTCAATCCTTTTAGCTAAACCTCCACTATCTTCATGCACATTATGGAGGATGCAAACAAAGTCATGAGTCAAAATTTAGATGAATTGTGGAATGTAGAATATTTGCTCTGTAAACTTTCACCTAAATCACAAGAAAATCTTAAAAAACAAACAAACAAACTTCCTGGACATGCAAACCAAACCTCTCCTCTGGCTAATTCCTAGACACCTGTCAGCTCTCAGAACTAATAGTCCTTGCTCATATAAAGTTCTTGAACATCAATGCTTGAATACACACAAATAAATGTTATCTTTTAGGATCAGAACACCAAATACTAAATAGATGGGCTTTTTCCTAAAAGTAATTTATAAAAGTATAGCACAAGTTCTATCAAAATCCCAATAGAAAGTAGAATAAGCTTGACCCCATAGCTTAACAATAGTAGCACAATTATAGACTGTGTTAGTCCGGGTAGGCTAGAGGAACAAATTTCATAGACACACATATGGATATAAGGAAAAGGTTTATATACAAGAGGTATGGGACATTGAGAAACATCCCAACCCAGTCCAGTTCAAAGTCATAAGTTCGATATTAGCCTCATCACAGTAGCCATTGGTTGCCTTTCCTTTAGACCAAGGTCCCATCACATATTATCAGCATGCCTAGCCCTCTCACACTAGGACATGGACTTCAGACCAGTCAACCCGCTCTCATCTTCTATATTTCCTGTGAACCAAGTCCACGGGTATCAGTGACCAAATTAAACCCACCTCTTTATTGCTACTGTTCTCCTACTTCTACTCAAAGAGCAGATCCAGGTGACACCTAGCAAGCATTTCAGCCTGCCACAGTTTTCTTTAACCTTCAGTCCCAGAGGAGTTATCTTCATGGTTCCAGATTCCTTCGCTTCTGAAAATAATCACTAGTCAGGATTTTCCAAAGAAAAAGACTGTATCCTTCATTATCGGTCAGTTTGACCTTCTCTTAGAATATAAGAATCATGAGTACTCCAAAAGACTGGCTGGGGCTAATTTCTTCCGAGAAGTCTTTCCAGGTGTGGCATAACCCCATCTAAGCACAAGGTGGGGTTAATCTCTTCAGAGATGTCTTTGACGCCAAGTCCTAAACCCTCTAGAGGTCAATGCTTGGCTTGAGGTAACTGCATTTGCAAACTCTTTTCATACTTCCCAATAAACATTTCTATGCATCCTTATATTTACAATAACAGGCATAAGAAATCAGTATAAACAGCATAGTCAGAAATCAAACTTAATTCTTAAAACAGTCAAGGTCAATACTTATTAAGCTTATCTATATCCTTATCTAAACTACTGTTTACACAAAAACATTGAATTAGGTCTCTGAAGGCATCAAAACAGATCCCTGTTTTTGGTCAGGCATTCTGACCTCCTTTAGCAGGATAGTTTCTGAGACATATAAACGGCAGTTCTTACCCCTTAGCTCAAGATATACATTAACAGTATTCATTTTATATAGGAACAACCAAAGACAGCATCCAAAAAAAATAATCAAAACTTCAATCTCAGTAAACTGCAAGGACACACCTGACTTCTGACTAGCCAAAGAAGTAACATTACCACAAAGCAAAAGTCAAATAAGCATCTACTTTCCATCTTATGATTTGTTCCTCTAGTGCCCCACTCCTAAGGTACCATGTGTTAGCCCGGGTAGACTAGAGGAACAAATTTCATAGACACGCATATGGATATAAGGAAAAGGTTTATATACAAGAGGCATGGGACATTGAGAAAGCATCTCAACCCAGTCCAGTTCAAAGTCATAAGTTCGATATTAGCCTATATGCCCAATACCAGTCTATAATGTCTCCTTCCGACTCACAAAGTCACAGACCAATGAGTGCAGAATCCCGCGCTGGCAGGAGTCTCCCCATGGCTCTTCGCTTCCAGGGCTCAGGGTCCATCAACAGCATCCGATGGTGGCAAAAGCAATTCATCACTAGCAGAGGTCTCCATGTGGCTGCCCCAGCTTCAGAGGTCTGGCTCCATCAGGACAAAGCTTCTGCTTTGGCTTCTGCTCTGGCTTCTTCAGCTTCTCAGATGCTGCCATCTTGTCTTGTCCGTGATTCATCGTCTCTCGGACTAACTCCCAACCACTGGGGAAGATAGCTTCTCATCTTCACGAGGGAAATATCGTGAGATTTCCCATAAGTCTCAGGAGAAAGCCATGCCCCCATAGAGGCCTCATTGGCTACTCAATGGCTACCTCCAGATTAACAGGCTAGACTCCACCCCTACAGCTCAATCATGAAATTAACATAAGCACATGACTGCCACATCAACCAATTTCAATAATATTGTGTGAAAAAAAATAAGTAGTGAAAGCTAGATCCTCTCCTTGAATGAAAACACAACCCAAGGTTCTGGCAGCATTTTGTAAAGACAAAACAAAAATCTTTCCATGTAGGGATTTGAAGTAATAAAATGTATCTCACCAACTGAATAAAAGAGAAATAAATATGTGCTAACTGCTGTTGAAGAGGCATTTGATTAAAACATGCTATTCACTTGGAATAAAATCTAAACCTAAGAATAGGAATATGCTTTCTTACCATGTCAAAAACTTCATCACAGACTAAGAGGTATGTAATACATAAGGAAGATAGTTTAATCTCCTTGTTGTCAGGTGCCATAAAGTGGGTACCACCCCATAGCAACCTCATGCAGAACAGAATGAAACCCTGCCCTCGCCGGCCCACCTGTGCTTGAGCCACTGTTGTAGCCACTGGGAACATTCGTCTTCTTCAGGGCCTTCCTTTCTCAACGCCTCTCTCCTTTACCAAACGAGATGTCCTTCTCCAGAAATCAGCCCCCCTGACAAGTCAAACTCTCTAAAACAAAGTCCACCCCATCCTTGACTCTAGGAGGTACTCTGGCCATACTTCTTCCAAGATTAAATCTATAGCAATTATTAAATATTGTGCTAGAAAAGCCATGCAGCAAAATCATAAGAAAATAAAAGGCAAATATTAGGAAAAAAGGTGATAAAACCTCTGTATGTGTAGATAAAAATAATAGATTGCCTCCCAGTCAGACTAGGACATGTCCACTCAGCTGATTTCCCCAAATATAGTTACAGAAATAGCTTCATTGCTCATTATACTTAGTTGAATAATTAAAAGATTATCGCAAGTAGGAGAAAATATTTGATTTACAAGAAGATTTCAGAACAAACTTAGCAAGTGAAGTACTGGTACTAGGTATATGTGTGTACCTTTTGAATTACCACAATTAAGTGTAGTAATTAATTGAAGATTTAAATGAATGTGGAGATATGCTATGAGCAACAATGATATAAAACTCAGAATCTACACAGGGAATGCACTGCTGCTGATTTCTCTTTAACCATGGTTGAGAAATGGGAATAACCTGATTGATCATCAGACACAGTATTGGACAAAGGGCTATCAGAGATGAGAATGATCGATCTGATTTGAATGGCTAACACCTTGTCAGGTGACTTCCCATCTGGTACACGTGTGGTTTCTAATATTTTCTGTAGTTTTATTTAAATTTTCATGTTGGAGTTTATTGCTGTGATATCATGTCCTTGTTGGTAGCCTGCTACTGACTCTTATGTTCATGGTTTTTGTTTTGTTTTGTTTTTTTCGTATGTTTTCCATATATTAAACTCAGGATAAGTGAATCTATTTAGACAACAAGTAGAATAAGGGTTGCCTGGAGAGAGGGCAGGGGGTGATGATAAGGGGTAGCTGATATCAAAGAGTTTAAGAAGGAAGAAACTGTTCTGAAACTGACTGTGGTAGCGATGGTACAACACAGCTTGATATGACTGAACTACAGAACAATATGATGTCTGGATTGGCTCCTAAAAATAATTTGGAGAAGAAATACAGATTCCTTTCAAAGGAATTTGATGGGAGCAAAATAAAAATCTGAAATTATCTTTTAAAAATTCACTAAGGATAATAGTCACTCATTTTTAAAATAAAATGAGAAATTGTCCTTGCATACTGGAATTTTTAAAATATCATAGTTACAGATAAATAAGTTATCCAAAACTGGCATGGAAGTGGATAAAGTAAATTTTAAAGTCAAAGAAAATGACTGTAAAATATTTTTCCATCTTCAGTCCAACAGGATTTGTGGGGTAGAGTTGGGACCATGATGGTTGGGGGGGGGGGAGGAAGGCTTCAGGAACTAGAGGAAATTTGTATGCATCATCACTGCCTGGCTACCCCTTGACTAGTCTGTCTCCTCCCTGTGACTCCCCTGGACCCTTTACCCACCAATGGGCCTTAGGTCCCCATCCTGTTCTCCGGGGAGCTGGGAAGTGGGGAGACCAAGATGGTTGAGCCCCTTCAGCCCAGTGGTTGGATTGGAGCTGCTGGAGGGGTGGAGAGAGGGTGGGGTGGAGGGAATGCAAGGGTGAATCCCCTCTGACCAAGGATGAGGAATATGAAGAGCCTTGCAGAGGACATTGCAAAGTGAATCATTGAAAATGCAATGAATTAACACCTTGTCATTTGATTTCTCTTTTTGCCCATTTTAAATTTGGTCCAGGTTTTTAAATCTTTTCTACTTCCTTTTCTATTGAGGGTTGCCTCTGCTTTATTTTATTATTGTTGTTAGGCATTTTTTGGTATGTTTTTGCTTTCATCTCTTATTATTGTTTTTGCATGTTTTCCTGTATACAAAATCTAGTATAGGTGCATTGTTAGAGACAATAACTGAACTAAGAGCTTCTTGGTGGTATGACAGAAGAAGTTGGGGGGAATAGGGAGTTAATAACAACAAGAACAAGAAAGAAGAAAATGTTGTAAAATTGTCTGTGGTAATGATCATAACACTCATAACTGTTGAACTGCATGTTATATGGATTATGTGCCAATAAAATCTTTGTTTAAAATGAAAAAAAAAGATTACACCCCAACCCCATGAAAAAAAATTTTTCCATATATGATAAATTTACTATTTCAAAACCATTACAGAATAATAAATAATATTGAAATGACATGCTCACTCTTTGTTGTTGTTGTTGTTGTGGGCATCACTGCCCTCTGGTGGGAGTAGGAGGCCCAGCCTTGCTCCTGGAGAGCTTCTGCTGGATATGAACTGCCAACTCTGTGTGCCACAGTCCCATACTCAACCACTACGCCACCGGGGCTCAGCCCAACTAGCTCACCATTTGAGAATAAAGATTTGTTTCAACAAATGTCAAGCAAATTTCAGGCATTTAATGTTTCAAAACAAAAGTACTAAATGAATGTTTATAAAATGTTGAGTATTGGAAACAGAAGCTTTATATGCCAAACAAGAAATTTATCAAAGAAAACTTTAATAAAACATTTATAAATTTGACTGACTACAAATACAGTGTCTGTATGTTTCAAAAGTCATAAATAAGCATAACAGAAAGTAACAAGTGAGAAATTTTTATAATGATCATTATAGGAAAGAGAATTAGTCTATGAAAAGAGTGATGTAATACAAATCAGTAAACTCAAATTGATTCTGTCAGGAATGGGTAAAAGATAAAGCTTGGCATCATCAGTCAGGTTAATCCTTACCTGGTCCTCCCTTTGGAAAACAGAGAGAAAATGATGCTTGGCGCTCTCGTGATGGGTGATTAATATCTTCATGTTAGCAGGACTTGCAACATCCTGTTTGCTCCTGTCTGATTGAAATAAATAAATAAATAAAAGGCAAAATAAAATACACAAATATCCAAAACACTATATCAGTAGAAATACAAGGTCCTGGTGAAACATCTTTAACATAATTTAATTAAGTTTTTATAAATTATAAAAGCAGTTACAATGAAGATATGGAAAGAATAGCACTGTACTATAAAATTGTAGCAACTTAATAAATTGGTATGACCATTCCTGTAACATAATATCAAGTCCAGCTCAATCTACAAATCAAACAGGTTCAACAGGACAGGATTTGTAAAGAGAAAACTTAGAGATAAGAGAAAAAATGGATAAAGGCAATTGCGGCTCAAGGAACCCTGCAACATAGACACTCCAGAACCCAGAACTTTATTTGACAGGTTTAAATACACTGCCTGTCACATAGCCTAACAATTATTTGAGGGTATATGTGATAGTTACCTAATCTGGTGTCAATTTGAGAGGATTATGAGTGAAGAGATGGGAGTCCGGCCTATCAATCAAGATATGACCAACTAGAGTGACCAGATTTTAAGTGAGACACCATTGACCGGGGCACGAGTGGTGGTGCAGGGAGGTTCTTGATTTAAAATTTGGTCTATGTAGAGCAACAAAAATTTTCATAGAATGCAAAAATAGTATTGTAATATATTTATTTTATTTTTAAATGCTGTGAGATGCAGGACAAATGTTAAAAAGCAGGACATCTGGTCACCTTACCAATGAGGCCTCTGTGTGGGCATGGCTTTCTCCTGAGAACTCTGGGAACTCCAGTGTTTCTTCCTTGCAAGGAGAAAGTCTCTTTCTCTCTCTCTCTCTCTCTCTCTCTCTCTCTCTCTCTCTCTCTCTCTCTCTCTTCCTCTCCCTCTCCTCACTGCATAGAGATGCTCTACTGACAAGACACATGTCACTATACTGCTAGACCCTGTGGCCTGGGAACGGGAGGAGCCACATGGAGACCCCTGCCAGAACTGAGAAGCTTACAATGCCACTGGATCCACAGGACTTTCTATCCACTGGTCTGTGATTGTCCTGCATTTGGAATCATTGTATGTGTTCATGAATCTGAAAAGGACTTTACAGATTGGCATCGAACATATGGGCTAATATCAATTTTATGGGCTTGGACTGGACTGGGTTTGGACGCCTTCTTAATGTGTAATTACCCTTTATATAAAACTCTGTCTTATATGCATATGAGTTTTTTGGATTTGTTTCTCTCATCTACTACCAAAGAAACAGCAATATATCAGTCACATTATTCACAGACAGGCGGGGAAGATAGTGTTGGGAAGAGGGGGTAACTGATAACTCGTTGGCTGCTGTGCTTCTGTAGCTTTGCCAGGGAACAGGATGCACAGGGCACCCTTTTTCTCAGACAGAAACAGCTGGCCACTGTGTCATCAGGTCCCCAAGGTTGAGCCATCAGCATCCTCCCACAGCCTTGCATCATGGAAGGTAGTAGGCTTGTCCCATTTACCTAAAGACAAAATAACTTTTTCCCCAACACCTTCTTAAATTTGTTTTTACTGTGTATATTATAAACTTTTAAGTAATTTTTAAGAAAATAACTTGACATATTATAGATCATCTGTGTATAGTTTGTGTCCATTCTTGCAGTATTGTTGAAATTTGTCAGTTAGAATAGAATAGTTATATATATATATATATATATATATATATATATGTGTGTGTGTGTGTGTGTGTTATATGTATATACACACATTCACCACATCCCTTAAAATTCACACTTTAAGAAACATTATATGGCAATGAGCTCATATGTCAATTGGCATGATTTTGATTTTTATTACAAGTAGTAGAAGGACTCTATTAAGAACCATAATATTAGAAGGAAGCTGGGCACATTCACAGAGCAAAATAAGATTTGAATAAGAAATCCTTAGGAAAATCCTAAACTAGAGCTTTTTTGATGTCCTCAGCAGCAGGAGTCCTCCAACCTTCTTGTTAGTGCACAATCATTAGCTGCATCCAAGCCCCACACCATCCATCTTTGAATATACCAGTTCTCAATAAGGATCTAATTGGTTCCACTTCAGTTAGTTTTCGCTCCACTTAACTCTGTCAAGTAATCAAAAGTTGAGGGTGGTTAGCACTGACATTGCCTTTATGAAATGGAAAGCCACTCCACTTTGTGGTTACTGGGGATATATTTTTTTCAATCTATGTGCTAAGTAAATAATACAAAAGCTGGACTACATAAATAAGAACACAGAATCAGGATTGGCAAAAGGCCCTAACAGCTTTTGGTAAGCAGAAACCTCAACCTTGCTTGGTGAAAATTAAGAGGACCTGAAACTGTTACTGATGAAGATCAAAGATGATACAAACTTCAGTATGGAGTACACCTCAACATGAACACATACACAGTTTTTTTTGAGACTCACAATTGGATTAATAAAGAACATCATGAAAAATGGAGAAAAAATATGTCAAATATTTCATTTTGCTTAAACCTACAATCATTATCCTTGGAAACAGTAACTTAGGAAATCAAATGACACATTATTGAGTTGGGAAAATCTGATGCAAAAACCCTCTCTGAAGGCTCACTAAGCAAAGATGCCACTTTGAGGGGTAAGGTGTGCCTGGTCCAAGTCCTGGGGTTTTCAATAATTTCACGTGCATGTGAAAATTGGACAATGAATAATAAATATCGGGAAGGAACAAATGCCTTTGAATTATGTTCTAATGTAGAATATCAAATATGCCATTCACTGCCAGAAAAATGCACAAGTCTGTGTTGGCAGTACAGCCAGAATACTCCTCAGAAGTGAAGGTGGTGAGACTTCATCTTATACACATTGAATACATGCTCCAGGGGTATCAAACCTGAAGATGAATGGTGTCCTTGGTAAAGTAGAGGGTCCCCTCCGCCACCTCCCCAAAACAAACAAACAAACAAAATCACACGCAATGGCATTGAGTTCATTTTTACTCAGGTAGGACTGGGTAGGATTTTCCCGGTGGGTTTCCAACACTATAAGCCTTTATGTTCATAGAAGGCCTCATCTTGCTCCCACAGAGCAGTCTTGGTTTCCAAATGCTGACCTTTGGGTTAGCAGCACATCCCCCATCAACAATAGCATCAGGACCCCTCACCAAGTGCTTGCAATGGGTTCAAACACAACAATCGAAAACACGGAGCAGTAACCAGAAGCATTTTGTGCTTTTGGTCACTGTGAGTTGGCACCAATTTCAAAGCATTGAACAACACAATAACACTTTTAGGGTGAATTGTTCAAGACATGGTCTAAATATATATAGTCCCTGCTTTTACATACAGGTCCCTGGTGTGCAGTGGGTTACGCATGAGGCTGCTAACTGAAATATCGGTTGTGTGAACTCACCAGCCACCTTGGGTGAGAAAGCTGAAGCTTTTTGTTCATGGAGATTGGCAACCTTGGAAAGCCACCATGCTATAGGACCACTACAAGGCAAGCCTGATACATTTGGATGTATATAAATTATATGAGGAATATTTAGAAAAATATTAAAATGGCAACCGTTGTCTCTAAATAATAAGTTTATGAATATCTTGTTTTGTCACAATTCATGCCTATATAACAAAATTATGATAATATTTTTCCAACAACATGAATTTGGTCATAACATCTTTAGCAATCCTCAGTCAAATCCCCATTTTCAAACCACAGAATGCTAAAATATTTCCACCTGGAACCAGGAGAGATAAGGAGAAAACTGAAGGGAGAGACTACTAAAGAAATGGCAACAAAAAAAAAAGAAGAAGAAAAGAAATGGCAGACCATCTTTTTTTTTTTAAATCACCTTATTAGGGCTCATACAACTCATATCACAATCCATACATCCATTGTGTCAAGCACATTTGTACATTTGTGGCCATCATCATTCTCAAAACATTTGCTTTCTACTTTAGCCCTTGGTATCAGCTCCTCATCTTACCCCCTCCCTCCCCCACCCTTCTTTTCTCATGAACCCTTCATAATCTATAAATTATTATTATTATTCCATGTCTTAACACTAACTGATGTCTCCCTTCATCCACTTTTCTGTTGTCCGTCCCCCGGGGAGGGGGGTATATGTACACCATTGTGATTGGTTTCCCCATTCTCCCCCAACATTTCCACTATCTTCCTGGTATTACTACTCTTATTATTGGTCCTGAGGGGGTTAACTGTACTGGACTCCCGGTATTTCCAGTTATTATCTGCACCAGTGTACATTCTCTGATCTAGCTGCATTTGTAAGGTAGAATTGGGATCATGATAGTGGGGGGGGGGGGGGGGGCAGAGGAAGCATTGAAGAACTAGAGGAAAGTTGTATGTTTCACCATTGCTATACTGCACCCTGACTGGCTCCTCCCCTCCCCGTGACCTTTCTGTAAGGGGATGTCCAATTGCCTACAGATAGGTTTGTGGTGTTGGTTCCACTCTCTCCCTCATTCACAAAGATATGAGTTTTTGTTCTTTGGTTCCTAATTCCCAATCCTATCTATACCTCGTGATCACACAGACTGATGTGCTTCTTTCATGTAGGCTTTCTTGCTTCTTAGATGGATGGCCACTTGATTGTATGCAAGCTTTTAAGACTCTAGATGCTATAACTTTTGATAGGCACCATCAGCTATATTCACCACATTTGCTTATGCACCCACTTTGTGCAGACCATCTTCCTTATAAAGTAGAAAGCCTGAGTATGTGCATTGATGTTAATATTTTCTTGGCCCAATTTTCCAAAATTGGATTGACATAATGGTCTCTTTAGGAACATTCCTAGAATTACTATTAATAGGCCAAAAACCTCAGAATCACTCTCATCAATATGTATATCAAAGTAAACATGTACCGCCGGATGAAACAAAACCACACTTACGACTAACATGAATTGCGATACCTTAGAGCGTTTTCCAAGGCACCCCATGAGTGCATTGGTTAAGTGTTTGCTTGCTAACTAAAAGCTTTGGAGTTTAAACCCATCGTTGCTTTATGGATGAAAATATGGTGATCTATGGCAATCTTATGCCTTAAAGAATTACTCTTCTTTGGGGGGGGGAGCATCACTACCCTCTGGTGGTCATGGGAGCTACCCAGCCTTGCTCCTGGAGAGCCGCCACTGGGTTTGAACTGCCAAGCCCGTGGGCCACAGTCCTGCACTCAACCACTATGCCACTAGGGCTCAGTCCAAGAGTTACTCTTACATATAGGGCTGTTACCACCATTTATCTATCAGTTCGTGATACTGTGGTGACTTGTGAGTCGCAGTGACAATGGAGGCTATATCACTGGTGTTTAACATTGCACCATGGTCACAAAAAGTGTACCAGTTTCACCTGGAATGCTGCCGCCCCCACCCCCCTCTTGAAGAAGGCACTCCAGAGGACAGAAATGAAGGTACAGCTTGGTGAGAGGTGAGCATCTGATCAGAGCACACAGGAGCAAATGAAGAAGGAAGGAAAGAAAGTAGAACACATCCTGACCCACCAAGTCCTGAGGACGATATTCCTGCTTAGAGCAGCCAATGCATAGAAAAGACCATAGGGCTGGCCCCACCAGAAGACACTTCTTCCCTCACTGACCCATAGCTTTACAGGGGATTAATACTGGGGACACAGAATGGGAATTGTACCCCACCACACCAAAGCGAAATACTAAGGGCATGCCACAGAACAGCAAGGGGAGCAAAGCAATGAGGTCTCCAGGAAATGCCAAATATAGATTTGGGGGCCAGGACATGGTAGCCCATCAGACTCGACTGGAAAACACTCCTACAGGTTAAAAAAAAAAAGCCCTGGAATTATTTATAGGCTTATCTTTTTTCTTTTTTTTTTGTCTTTGGCTTTTTGTTATTGTTGCTGTTGCTATTTTGTTTTCTTCTTTTGCCTTCTCTTATTGTTTTTGTTTGACTTTGTCTTGTTTTTGTGCTTATTGTTGTCGCTGCAGGTCTATTTAGATAAGATGGGAGGGATAAACAATCCAAAGGAGAAAACAACAGACTGATGGTGCTGGGAGGACATGAGAGAGGGGGAGGCAGGGGAAAGGACATGGGTGTTAACAAACCCAAGGACAAGGGAACAAAAAAATGATCTAAAATTGATGACAAGGAGGGTGTAGGATGCGATGTAACCAAGAGGAATTACTGGAATCCAAATGAAGGCCAAACATGATAGTGGAACAAGAGGGGAAAAAAGGAAATATGAAAGATTAGGAGGCAAGGGACATTTATAGAGGTCTAAATACAGGTATGAACATATGTAAATAGATTTATATATATGATAGGGAAATAGCTCTATGTACATATATTCATATGTTAAGTATTAAGGTGGCAGATGGACATTGGCCCTCGACTCAAGTACTCCCTCAATGCAAGAACACTTTGTTTTAATAATGTGGCATTCTCTGATACTCACCTTTCTCATATGATTCCAGAGGACAAAATGGGTGCATAAGTAAATGTGATGAAGAAGCTGATGGTGCCCAACTATCAAACGTATAGTGTCTAGAGTCTTAAAGGCTTGAAGATAAACAAGCAGCCATCTAGCTTAGAAGCAATGAAGTCCACATGAACGAATCATGCCAGTCTGTGAAATGATGGAGGAATTCAGTATTAGCAGCTAATACTGGGCCAGAGACCAATTGTGGAACAGATAATTAATTCCTCATATGTAATAACAGAACACCTAATAAGCCATGGGAAGACATCAAGAACATCACTCATCAAGAAAGGAAAAGGTCAATAAAATGACAGGAAAGAAATTAGAGATCAAAGTGGAAGCAGACGAGACTCGGAATCTTGCTCTTCATCATAAAGCAGCTAAGAGAAATGGAAGAAATGATGAATTCAAAGTGTTGAATTGAAAATTTCCGAAGGTGTTTACAAAGACAAACATTGTAAAGAAATGTGCAAAGGCCTAGGGTGAAAAACCCCCAAAATCAGATTATCATATCTTAAACTGAATGAACTCAAAAAAAAAAAAAAAGTTCAAGCCTCCAGATGCAGTATTCAAGGCTCCTGTGGGGGGAAATATTGAATGATGCAGGAAACATAAATATTTTTAAAAGAACCAATCATCATTATACCAAAAATCACTACTCTGTACTCCCATTTCAAGAGGTAGCACATGAGCAAGAATCAACGTCCTTCAGGATGAAGTTCAAGCTACAG
>PVJH01034799.1:0-20290 GCA_004026705.1 Nesogale talazaci
CTTTATATACTTTCAATAGACAATAAAAATCTCATTTTTTTTAAGTTGAGGGAAAACATTGCGCACACTCTACTCCATAAATAACTTCCTTTTTCAATTTTTGAATCTTTAAAACTGTTCTTTGGTAAGGAGTTCTCTCTTTCCATCACCACCTCCAAAGAAAAACTTCTCCTGCTCCATAAACTGGACCACACTGTTCAGGAGAGAGCCCCATTGTGGCTTCTGACATCACTCCACTGTCAAAAGTGGATACCAAGGAGGAGCTGATACCAAGGGCTCAAGTAGAAAGCAAATGTTTAGAGACTGATGAGGGCACCGAATGTACACATGCGCTTGTCATCCATGGACGGATGTATGGATTGTGATGAGAGTTGTACGAGCCCCCAAGAAAATTATTGCTTTCACTGAAATCATCATTTCTTCTCCCTCCCAATGCCGCCAGAAGTGCGTGATGAATTATGGAATGCTACAACCAATTTTAAGCCATATAGAGGAACGCCCTGAAGAAACAGTGATAATAATAAACACGCTCCATAGACAATTCACCATAACTGACCTGTGTTTGTTTCCAGGTCTTGGAGCGCGAAGAGTCCTTGATAAAATTACAAGCAGACTTCGTTTCCTATCAAGCCACCCACAGACACCCTCCTTGTTCTTCGGGGGACTCTGAAGACATGAAAAAGGTAGCCCACTTGGGCTGAGGGGTGCCCGCTGGAGTCAGGCAGAACTGGGATTGATTGGGGGGTTTTCCTGCTTATAATTTGTGTGAGGTTGACTGACCCTGTTGCATTAGATGCTATTGATGCTCTGTGCTAACTCCTGACAGAAGGAGTCCTTGTGGCACCGTGGGGACATGCTCGACTCCTCGCCCAAATGTCGCACGTGTGAACCCACCCAGGGGAAAGCGGTGGCTATCCACTTCTGTACAAATGGACAGCCCCCAGACAGATTCACTCAGAACCAACTCCATGGCTATGGACTGGGGTTTTGCTATTTTAAATCCTGAATCTTGTGCCTGGCAGCACTAAAATGAATGAGAGACGTGCGTGCGGGTGTCTCTGGACCCAGCCCCAACAGTCTATTTTAACTAGATAGAAATGTCTATGAGGTGTCAGAAGGCTGTAGGGGTAATTCTACCCCAACCCATCTATATGGTCACTGTAAGGCAGAATGGATCTGATGGCTTTAGTGATATGTACGCGTGTGTACATCACATATATCTATAAGAAGGATATACAATTATAATTTTTAAAGGAAAGAAATGCCTATGGATGTGCTAGATTCAAAAGGCTTTCTTGTTTCTGGCTGGAGTTGTAGGGTAGCACATTTATGAAAGAATGTTTCATTGCTCCCCAAGACATCCCCCCACCCCGCCAAGGAAGAAGGTGAATTGATCTTGTACAATTCTGAACAATCTCAATCCATGGTTCTAATCCTGAATGAGCACCAGGGGGCCTCAAACTACAGCCCGGTCCTCAGGCCACATGTGGCCCGCCAAGGACATTTATCCTGCCCACTGGGTGCTTTTGCCGCCACTGCTGTCCTACTTAGCAGCTCACGCATCCCAGGCCCGCAGTGAATTTGTTCATAGTTTGGTTTTGCTTTTAACTATAATCCGGCCCTCCCATGGTCTGAGCGACAGTGAACTGGCCCCCTGTTTAAAAAGTTTGAGGACCTCTGATGTAGACAATGGAAACAAGTGGCGTGATCTAAAAAACCATTAGTCAAACAATCCGTCTAGGTCTGGTTCTAACATAGGAGCAGTCTTACTGTAAGCAACTTTGTCCTGTAACTTGAGACCCCTGGCAAAGCCAACCATATAATATCCTGCTGTAGACAGATGATGGCATGCCTGCATACTCTGAGATATGACACAGAGATACAGCCAAAGGGAGGTTTGGTACAGGAACTGAGCAAGACAGTCAAGTTCTCCAAGTTTTCTTCAAGGGGGGAGAGGGGAGACCCTTCTCTTTCTAGGATGTCCTGGTTCCAGAAAGTCTGACTGAATGAGAAGCCCATGTTGGACTTCATGGTTCCTCCTGGGACCTGTCAATCTCGATTGTAAAGCTCATCTTTACATCCCAACTTCCAGCTAAATATCCTAGCACTTCCTTTTCCAAAGCTACACAGACCTCTCCAAGAACCAGAGTGCACCTTCCTTATCTACTTAGATCATTGCTCCCTGAAGCTCGAGTGATAGACCCTGAATGTTCTATCAGAAATGAGATGATCTTTGTCACAGTTCACGCCAGCAGACCTGCCCCCTCCCCCTTAAATTGGGGGCGGCATAGCATGGGTCTTTGATTCCCTGCAGGACTCACATCTGGGTCTAGGAATTTCCCTGTATTTCACCAGCTGTCACCTCCTGTAGTTGTTCTGTGTTCCAACTCTGACGTGATGAAAACACCATCATGCCCTCCCACAGACAACTAATTGCTTCCCCTCTGCAGATGTTTCTACATTCTCTTGATTAAAACCCATCCCCTTCTCCTGCCGGGTGGAAGCCAAAGTTCATGCCAAGGGACTACAAAGCAAAGCCTAGAGATCCCACCAAGATGGCAGCCGGGAGAACCCTACGGAACAGGGTCACCGTGAGCCTGAATCAACTCTACAAGCACCAACAGCATCGTTCGCCATGCCCCATTCTTCCCTTCCCAGTCTGGCAACCACTCAGCTCTTTGCTGCCCCCACGGAAATGCCTATGTCGGACAGCGCACATTTGAGAACGTGTTCTTACCCCACCCCTACCCCCACCCCCGCCCTCACCCTGCTCTGTTCTTCTTTCATCGACCAGATATTGAAGTATCTGCAGGAGCAAAAGGACAGTCAGTGCCAGCAGGTGGCCGAGTACCAGAGCCTTGTCAAGGACCTGAAGCTGGAGCTGGAATTGGTGTCCGAACAGAAGAAGAACATCATGAAGGGTACGATGCAAGCTTGTGGATTGCTTGGGGGCCTGGGGAAAGTCGGGGGTGGGGGGGGAAACCTCTGGGACCAAAAGGAAGTTCAGAGTTCTCCTCTGTGCTAGGAGAGGTTCCGAGGAGGGCACCGCTCTGTTTCACCCCATGATAGACATGATGAAGCTGGAGCTGGAACTGCACATGCTGCGGGAGGAGATGTCTGCCCAGCTAGAAAGGAAAGAGGAGGAGACCACCGAGCTGCAGCATCGGCTGCGACAGACGGAATGGCAGTTCTGTGAGCTCCAAAAGTTTGCTTGTGAGAAAGACAAGGTGAGGCCACGAATAGTCTGCTGGGAGCCTCCAGAGGCAGGTGGGAGGCCTCAGGGCCAGCTCTGAGAGAGAGCCTGCTCCTCAGACCATCGACATGCCCACGAGATGGGCCTCTTGGGCCCACGAATGAGCCTGAATCCTCCTCTGGTATTTCTGCCAGCACATAATAAGTCCTTAAGACTAGCCAGTAGCGGGGAAAGAAAAGACTTGCCAGTGACTGTACTAGAGATGCTGACTCTTGACAAGAGCTTTTTCCCCAGCCCTTCAAGATAGCAAGTAAGTTTGGGGCATATTTACTTACATTGTCATTAGTATTATTATTATTAAGGGAATGACTCTTAATAAAACAATGTCACCGTTTCTCCCTTTTGCAAAGCAATTCCATTTTTAAGAAAACAAATATCTTATGACTGTGCAAGATGGGTAGTTTGAAAGCATCAACAGGGCGCTGTAGCTCTTCATTCTTTAACCCATCAGGGGAATGCCTGGGCGAGCCCGACAAATGGCACACTCAGCTGCGAACCACCCAGGGGGTTCTTAGAAAGGAGGCCCGGTGATCTACTTCCCCCAAAGTCTGGAGCACATGTCTGCTCTGAGATGACACACATGCCCCCCGCCCCCCCCAGCAATCAGAATCCACTCAACAGTCACTGGTTATGTTAGCTGGCGTGTCCATCCCAGCATACATGAAGCCCCTGGAGAAGTTGAGAAACGGAACCGAAACAGAAAAGTGGTGAAAGCAAGGCAGGCTTGTGTAGTCGGTGTCAGTTCACCTCCAGCTCTGGACTTGCAGCGGAGGTGTGCACGTGACGGTAGTGGCTAGCTAGCGTCCAAAATCTACGGCTTCAAGATAGGAAGGGGATCTTACCAGACAGGACAGGCAGCTGGAGAGCTGACCATCAAAAGCACAGAATCAGGATACATAGCGGCAAACGATTCGTGTCCTCGCTCAACAACTCTTTTTTTTTTTAAAGCACCGACAACGCGCTAAAGACTGTTTGAGGCGCTGAGAATACGACAAAACAGGCAACATGCCTGCGCTCCTAGAGCTTGTGTTCTAGTGGGCAGAGACAGGCCATGAACGGATCAACAACATCCATGTGGACTCTATTGTCGAGTATCAGAACTCACTGGGATCCAGTCGATCCCAGGTAGGAATGCCCTTGTGAGTTTCTGAGACGGTAACTCTTTACGGAAAGAGGAAGCCCGCTCTTTCTCCTGCAGAGCAGCTGGGAGTTCCGAACCCCGCTGGCCTTGCTGTTAGCATGAAGCCACTAAACCACCAGGGCTCCTAGAAAGAACAATAACTCACAGCAGGAGAGAGGTTGGACTGTGGGATGGCTCCTTTGCACAGAGTGATCCAGGAGGACCTTTCAGAGAAGGTGACATCTTATCTGAAGGGGAGCCCCAAGGCAAAGCTTTTGAGAAAAAAAAAAATATTCCAGGCAGAGAGAAGAGCATGTATAAGCCCTCAGTCTATTTGCAGTGTTACGGGAAGTCTAACTTGGGAGTGGAGTGGGGTGGGTGGCAAGAGGTCAGTCAGATACATAGTCAGATGCCTGACTATGAACAACATGGGAGGTTGTTCTACAGCTCTGGGGTTTTCCTTCACGAATTGGAAGCCACCGAAGGGTTTTAAGCAGAAAAGACCTATCTTGGACTTCTAAAGGACCCCTCTGACTGCTCGGTTGAGAATAGCATGGAAGAAAGCCAGGGAGGAGATGGGAAGAGGTTCTTGCTATATCCAAGAAAGAGAATCCAGTTGGCTTGGACAAGCTTGGCTTGAACCAGCTTCACCGTGCTGCCCTTCAGGTCTTTGTCAGCGTGACTACGTGACTCTTTTCAGGCCCTCCAGGAGAAAACTGGCGCGCTGCCAAAGCTAGAAAGCAAGACCCTCCAAAACACGGAGAACCTGCAACCAGTAACAGAGCTCAAACCTCATGAAGACAATTGTGAGGCCCTGAGGGCTGAGGTCCAGAACCTGAAGACGAGTCTTGAAGAGGCCAAACATCAGCAGAAGCTCGCTGGTGAGATGCCCATAGGCCTTAACCCTTGGAGTTAGAGAAGCCCAGGTCTTCTCTGGCTAAATTGTCACTTCCTCTCTTTCCCCAACTCCCCTGCCTGTGAAGGCCCTGCGACACAGCCAGCACAGGGTTTGGAGAAATGAACTGTGGGTAGACACACACACACACACACACACACACCTCCCTCTCTCTCCTTTTAGCCTCTGAGCACATACTCTTCAGAGCTGGCACGGTGGGGTCTTTCCCACTCTGTTGAAACTACTGTCCCCCACCCCCACCCCCCACCCGCCATCTCAAGATAACTTCATGCCTTGGATGTGGGATTTCTTTTAGGGGTGATGAAAATGTCCTAGAATTAGATGGGGGTGATCATGGCTCAACTTTGTGATCACACTGAAAATCACTGAGCGGTCTACTTTCAAGGGGTTAAATTTCACGGCACCTGAATGAGTGCTGAATTTAAAAATGACAAGAGATCCAAAAGCTGATTTCCTTTTTCACCCACCTTTAACTCTGGGTGCCCCTGTCACTGTCAGTCACCTGCACCTCAAGGTTTGTTTCTTAGCTTTGGAGACCCAGCAGATCCTCTGTTTCTCCACGCATCTTACCATTCTTCCCTCTTCCATAGCCTCCACTCCCATTCTAGCTTAGTTACCCCTCCCCTAAGGCCCTTTCTCCCCTCCCTCTACACTCCTTCAATGGTCAGCTTCTCCTCTTACAGCTGCATTTCTCTGCAGGTGATCCCCAGAACCTAGAGATTCAATCCTAATTTCATACCAACCTGTGGTTGGTCTTTTTTTTTTTAAGGAACCACCCCATCTGAGCAATCTCTCTCATTCAACCTTTACAATCTTTTTTTAAAATTACTTTATTGGGAGCTCATACCGCTCTTATCATAAGGTGACCAGATGTCCCGCTTTTTAACAATATAACAACATCCCACGGCATTTTAAAATTAAAATAAATATATTACAATACTATTTTTGCATTCTGTGAAAAAAAATTTTTTACACGTTTTCAATGAGTTTTTATTATTAGTTAAGCCAAGAGTCAGGATCCCAGGAGAGAAGTGAAGGCTGGTTCAGATCTTCCCAGGAAATGTGCCTTCTGCCCGGCGGTCATCCCAGGCGGACACCCAGGACAGGGAGCAGAGGGACTTGTACACACGCTGATACCACTGACACACGGAGACGTCACCTCCTTTGGCATTCATCGCCTTCTCGCAGCGGTGGAAGTCCAAGTAGTTCTGCCAGCAGTTCCTGATTTGGTTCTGGTTGGGAAAGTGACTGTCAAAAGGTGCAGTTCGGTAGTTCTTGATTTTGGTCTTAATGTCTTCTGCCATGGTGGTGACTCCTAAAGCGCCCCTCAAAATGCAGCAACTCAATGTGACCCTCCTCTGTGAAATTTTTTGTTGCTCCATATAGACCAAATTTTTAATCAAGGACCCCACCCCTGCCCCCGGTCAATGGTGTCCCGCTTAAAAACTGGTCACTTTATGATAACACTTATTACAATCCATCTATCCATCGCATCTTTGTACTTATGTTTCCATCATCAATTTCAAAACATTTTCTTCCTACTTGAGTCCTTGGTAGCAGCTCATTTCTTCCCTCCCCCACTCTCCCTCCCTTCTGAACCCTTGATAATTTATAAAAAGTTTCCACCTCCTCTCTTTACCCATTTAAAAAAAAACTCTATTCTTTTTCCAGAGTGTGTACTGTTTCACATAGCAACACCATCTTTCTGGTATCCCAAGCTAGAAAATATGATAAAAAGAAAAATTATATTTAGAGTAAAGAGTGTATTAGAACATACAGGGTACAGAAATATGCAGGGTATGAAGGAACACCAACAAGCAATATGTTTGGGTGCTTTCCTGCGAGACCCAGTGAGGGTCAGGAGGTAGGCCAGATGGACCTTGCAATAGGTCATGCTCCCTTCTGACTTAGTATTCCTTCCTAAAGCACTCTTTCCTTGTGCCAGGTCCCTGCTCCAGAAGCCACTCAGACAAGCCTCCACATTTTTTAAAGACTTTCAAAGTCTTCCAAGGCTCCCTCTAATCCTACCCCCTTACTCTACTTCCCACAGTCCTTCCTCACGTCCTTTTCAAATCCGATTGGTGGCTTCCCTCTCTCCTTGCACAGACCGTTCCCAATCCCTCCACCCCACATCCACTCTCACGATTCTCCCACCCAGAATTCCCTTTCTCCTATCTCGAAGGCCCACGTGACATCCTGTTCCTCCCTAAATCCATCGCCAGCTATTCTGGTACATCCTGGATTTGCCGCCGTGCAAATCAGACACCTCGGTGTTCTCTGCACCAGATGGCTGGGGATGGCTCCTTTGGTAGACTCAGCCCTCTGTGAGGTGGGACTTTAAACTAAATGGAAAATAGAACCAACGTATGGAATTTCCCCCAATATTTTTGGAAGCCCCCTTGTGCACTTCTCAGGACCAGTTACTGATGCCATCAGGCGAGAGAGACACGGGACGGCTGGAGCAATTTCTAGCAGTCTGTTTCATTTGAGTCAAGAGGGGGCAGATGGCAGGGGAGGCCGCTGAAGGAAGAAGGACTAGCACTCTGTAGGCAACGGGGAGGGATGAGGATCGGTTGGAAGGCGACCTAGGTCCCCAAGTGAAAGACCAGACTTTGGGGGGCAATCGTCCTTGAGGATCCGACCTCTGAGAGCTTTGCTTGCCTTCCTGTCTCTCGTGCCTACGCCCCAGCTCATCTCTTGTCTCTGCAGCCGACCAAACAGCCCAATATAAAGAGCAGACCTTACTGGCCGAGAGCAAGCTGGAGGAAGCCCAGCTGAAACTCCAAAACTACATTTCCCTGGATAAGCAGAAGAGTGACACCACTCAAGACCTACAGAATAGCCTTCAGAATCGGAAGGAAGAGCTCTCGAAGACTAAAGAGCAACTAGCTTCCTGCAGGTACCATGGGCTCTCGCCTGGAGAGAGCCTGCCCTCTGGAGCCAGCCAGTGGCCCTGGTGGGCAGGTGCTGGGGAGTGGGAGGGCCAAGACTTCCCCTGTGGTCAGCCCCACCGTCTCCCAACACAACCGCGACAGCCCATTCTCCTCTCGCTTCTGCCGTGTCTTTTGCTTTCAGGAAACAAGTCGATGAGCTGACCTCGGAATTCTCTGACACCAAGAGGATGCTTGAAGCTGCAAACAGGGAAAAGAATCGGCTTCAGAACACAGTGAGAGAGCTGGAGATGAAGCTGAATGATACCGAAGAGCGTCTGAAACAGATTGAGCACCAGGTATGAAAGGCATGTGGGCAACCAATCCAAACACATCCTCGGCCTACGAGTGAGATACACTGGGCTTTTTTCAGGATGCTGTCACCACCAGTACACCACAAATGAATGTCTAACATTTGTATAAGAATGGGAAGCCTTCCACTAGCCCCAATTGTCACGGCCCATAATGGACATTTCCCAGGGTTAAGCATAAGGTTTTCAATGGCTTCTTCCTCCAAAGAGAGGCGCTAAGACTGTTCTTAGTCTGGAAGCTCCGCTAAAACCTATTCACTCTGGATGACCCTTTGGGCCTTTGTAAAACCAGTGACAGCCTCACATCAACACACAAGCTATTACAGTACAACAAACTGAAGGACATTAGGCTTGGTAAAGGGGCGGGGCATGGGAAGAGAGGGACACCTTCCAGGAGATGGATGGGCCCAATGTCTGCAGCAGTAGACCCAGGCCCGGGAAGCCCTGTGAGGATGACCCCAGTCCATGCAGCTTTTCACTCTGCCGTTTACTGATCTCTACAGGTCAGAGCTGACCTGACAACAACAACAACAAGGGTTAAGCTTAGATGTCATCACAGGGCAGTGTTGTTATTGCTAGGATTTGAAAACGATACTTGTCGGTCCATTTCAAGTCTTGGAGGGCTGACTTCTGCTTTTCGTTCTCTTCTAAGTCATTTCAACCTTATTCAAAAGAGGGTTTCTGCAGAAAGGGTTGGTGGGTAGGTAAGCGAGAGGGCTGGTGCCATGGGACATCGATATAAAAATAAAGTCACTTGGCTCCCACCCTTGGGACCCATGATCAGGAAAAACCCGACCCTAGAGAAGGAGAGCATGCTGGGTCAAGTACTAGATGAGTCAAACCAAGACAGCCAATGAGGTGGACTGACACAGGGGCTCCAACCATGAGCTCAGACACAGTAACAATTGTCAGGCTGGCCCAGGACCAAGTAGTGTTGCATGCTGTGATGCTCAGGGTAACTGTATGTCCGAGCTAACTCTACAGCAGTGAACAACAATATCTAACCATAGAGTTGTCCTCGTTATTTATTTCAGCCATTCCCTCTGTGCAATTGTTTACATCTCCCCCCCACACACACACACACCCCACCGGAAATATCCCAGGGTCAGAGACCATCTGACAGCCTCGTTTTCATTTCTCCAGATGAAAGATCAAACCTCCATCAAGGACAATCTAGACGATGAACTTCAAGAGCTAAAAAGGCAGCTCGAGGAGAAACGGGAGCAGCTGAGAAAGAGCAAAGAACAGGAGAAGATGCTGGAGCAAGAGCTGGAGTCGGGACGACAGGAAGAGCGAAATAAAGAGAAGATGGTGAGACACACAAAGGCCCCAACGTCGTGGGTGTTCAGACCGGATTGGAGAGGGAAGGACACAACAGGGGAATGAGGGGAGAGGAGGCCCACAGTTCTCCGGGGTGATTGTAAACCCTGAGTGAGAAGAGGCATGGAGCTTTTCTGGGAGCCCCAGGGGTTAACTACAACCTCATCGCTGCACTTGCCTTTTAATGGGAACGCAGTATAAGGAGAAACTGAGGAAGCTGGAGGAGGAGACTGAGACTCTTCGAGCAGACCTGCTGCGTTACTCGACACAACTAGATGCCACGGTGGCCAAGTACAACAGCGCCCAGCAGACGATCCAAGAGCTGAATGCAGAGGTAAGTAGATGGAGTCCCCAGAGAGCCAGCCTGGAACCTGCAGCCGACTGACTGTCTGTCTGTCTGTCTGTCTGTCTCTCTCTCTCTCTCTCTCTGCACCACAGACACACTGTGCACTGCCCACCTCCCCCTCCAACCCGCCCTCCACTCTTTTGTTACTATATTGAACTAATACGGTTCATTTTTTAAAATCATTTTCTGGGGGGCTTTGTACAACCCTGATCACAGTCCACAGACCCATCCATTGTGTCAAGCACATTGGTACATTTGTTGCTGTCATCATTCTCAAAACATTTGCTTTCAACTTGAGTCCTTGGTATCAGTTCCTCATTTTCCCCCTCCCTCCTCATTCCCTCCTCCCTCAGGAACCTTTGATCATTTATAAGTTATTTTGTCATATCGTACACTGTCCGATGTCTCCCATCACCCACTTTTTGGTTATCCATCCTCCAGAGAAGAGGGTATATGTAAATCCTTGTAACCGGTTCCCCCTTTCTACCCTACCTTCCCTCTACCCTCCCAGTATCCCCACTCTCACCACTGGTCCTGAGGGGTTCACCCCCAACACGCACTCTTTAAAGTGAGGGGAAGCCCTTAGCACCAGGTGCTGAGCAACTGGAAATTGCATTTCCTTCACATGTTTTGAAGAAACCAAGAACGTTTTCTTGACCATCGAGTGGAGACCAAACTATCTGGACATGGGCATCCACCCTGCCAATGCTGCCTGTTAGACTGGTTCAGAATCAGTCTGTGAAAGCAATCTTAGAGGGAAGACTTCCTAATTTTATAGGGAGGACTCGCAAAAAAATACTTTCAAAAGCACAAAAAGAGGGATTGAAGAGGAAACTGTGTTTTTCATTATACTCTTACTTAAGGATGGTGGAAAGGGGGACGAGTCTCTGGTCTAGGCTGAGGCACTGTGTGGAAACTCACGAAAATCATTTACGGAGTCCTTGACATGCTTACTCCTAACAAAACATACGTGCTTTGACAATCCCAGTAACAGATGGAAGAACGGCTGGTGCCCAGAGTCCCTCATTAGTAAGGGACAGGATGAATCAAGTCCTGGAACCTGGCTCATCTTGCTGTCCCACTTGCCCTCTTTCCCCTGCAGCAAGAACACTCACAACTTGGTTCAGTCGAATCCAGGCCATTCTTCTGGGCAAGAAACAATGATAGACACCCAGTAAATGATTTCTGGATTATAAAAAAGAAGAAGAAGAGGAACAGGAAACTCAGATTCCTTTTTAAATTGTTTTAAAAGAAGAAAAAAGTAAAATATCCTAATAGTATGACGACAGGATGGACCCTGGTAACACAATAGTTAAGCACTGCACTGCTCACCCAGCAGTGGGCAGTTCCCACCCACTCGCAGCTCTTGGGAGAAAAGGCACAGAGACCTGATCCTAGAAAGGTTGGGCTAGGAAACCCTAGAAGCTGTTCTGCTTTGTCCATTGACAGGACCGCACACAGCCAGAGCAGTTTCACGCCAAGTGGGAAGCCAGAGTAATAACAGCACAGCCCCATAGAACCTTGTGCCATTATGGAGAAGGTCCCTGCCCAACCGCTCCAATACAGCAACAACTAGCCACATGCAGCTAATGAGTACTTGGGCTATGGCTGGTGATAATGAAGGAATGGAATGTATCATTTTAATCAACACAAACTCATTTAAGTTTTTTTTTCTGGATATAAGGGAAAGGGTTATATACAAGAGGAATGGAACATTGAGAAAGCATCCCAACCCGGTCCAATTCAAAGTCATAAGTCCAATAGTAGCCCATATGCCCGAGACCAGTATAAAGTCTCTTTCTGACTCACAAAGTCACAGGTCAGTGGGTGCAGAGTCCCAGCGCTGGCAGGGGTCTCCCCATGGCTCCTCGCTTCCAGGGTTCAGGGTCCACCAACATCATCCAGTGGTGTTAGAATGAACTCAGCGCTGGCTGGGGTCTCCACGTGGCTTCTCCAGCTTCAGAAGTCTGGTTTCATCAGGGTAAGGCGGTTTCATCAGGGTAAGACAGTGTGGCTTCTCCTCTGGCTCCTCAAGCTCCTAGGATGCTGCCATCTTGTCTTGTCCATAGTTCATCATCTCAGATACTGACTGAACTCATTTAAATTTTATTTAAATAGCCACGTGTAGCTAATAGTTGCCATAATTTGGATAGCACAGGTCTAAGGAACTAATGTTTGGGGAATTTTGTCCTCCAGTAGTATAAGTTTTTTCTATTAGTAGGGTCCAGAATTGAGGTCTGAATTCCAGAGATCCTCTCAGGACTTAAGGGAAACTATCTTGCTTCAGTATTTATGATGGGCCCAATGTCACCTTTGTCAAAAGAAGGCTTAGTCATGTAAAAGTGGAAACAAAATCATTGACTGCCTAAGTGCAGTGATGAGTTTTCCTCAAAAGGGTGGGGAAGACCATCGGTAATACCAATGTTGGTATTTTTAAAATATAACTCTGATTAATGTATGGAAATGTTTTGGGAAGGAAGGAATGGGGGTTGAAGGAAGGATACCAGTGAAGAGTTTCCTGTAGTCTAAGGTAGAGGAAAGTGAGCAAATATTTTAGCAAAATTGATCACAGTAGCTGATGAAACGAATGTGGGAGAAAGAGAGGAATCTAAATTTCCTAGGGAAAATCACCCATAACAGTCTTCAGACATCATGCCTCCAGTCACTGATGAAATCGATCTTTAGTAGAATGTCCATTAGACGACCGATTCTGTGATAGACAGGCTCTAGCCTGGACTTGTGTGTGTATAAGTCACCTGAGGGGGTACCCCTTACCCCAAAAAACCTGATTTTTTTTTCAAAGCTATGTGTGAAATTTTCTTTTTATAAAACAACCTTATCACCTTCAAAGACTCTCCATTACATTTACTACATCTGTCAAATCTGTGATTGCATTCTTGGAAACATTTTTCAAACTCATCTGTTGGGATGGCTGACAGCACCTCCGTCGTTTTATTCCTTACCTCTTCCACATTGTTAAATCACTGTCCTTTCAAGTCCCTCTTCATTTGCAGAAAGGAAAAGAAATCTCATGGAGCAAGGGCAGGTGAGTAAGGTGGGACAAGAGAGAGGCATGCTGGTTTTTGCTCCCCCCCAAAAAAAAAACTGGTGCACGGAAATGGCTGCTTGAGCAGGTGCATTGTCATGGTGGTAAAACAAGTCCCCCGTTTGCCACAATCAGGCCTTTTTTGTCATACACTGTTATGCAATCTTCTCAAAACCTCTAAATAGAAAGCTTGATTAACAGTCTGACCTCGTGGAACGAACTCCAAATTTACTAGAGTGGACATTTCAGGAAACTGATGGCTATTTAGAACAAGGCTTGTCATCAATTGACATTTCACCTTTTTTGAAATGAGAAAACCACTCATCCACTTGAGTTTTTCCCATAGTGCTAACCTTGTAAGCTTGTTCAACATCACAACGGTTTCTACAGCATTGCACCTGAGCAGGCAACAAAACTGTATTCATAGCCACACACTGTTCTCTTAAACTGGCCATCCCAAAAATCGAATTTCTGCTTTTATGAAAAAATTCACAGTGACCAGAGAGAACCTTCCCAGATAACAGCACTGGGTGCACTAACTCAGAGCGAGTTACTCAATGCTCACCTAGCAGGGGGAAAAAAATGCATACTATAAAAGTTCTGCCCCGCCCAGCACAATTCCAGGTTTGGGGGGTACCCCCTCAAAGTCCTCACTAAGCTAAATGAGAATAAATTTAGAAGAAAGCACCCATTTTAGCTTCTATTTGTGATTTTGTTTACTACCCTTATTTTTAGTATTCCATTTCCACATTGCTATTCCTCAGTTCAGCCACCACTTGTCAAGAATTTACAATGGAGTCTAGTTTCTCTGGTGACTCCCCAGTTGACTCCATGGGTTTTTTTTTTCCTTTCAGAACTCTCTAGAAAAGTTCTATTCCTAAAAGTTGGCATTATTTCATTCATGGGGATAATTTCATCCTAAGGGCAGGGAAATGGTAGGGTCAGAAGCCCAAATGAGTATTTTGCCTATTCCTAGGGTCAAGAACATTAAAATTTCTATCTAAGAAATAGTACATTTTGGGCTGAGCCCTAGTGGCGTAGTGGTTGTGTGGGGGACTGCAGCCCACAGGGCTGATGGTTCAAATTCAGCAGCAGCTCTCCAGGAGCAAGGCTGGGTCTCCTTCTCCCACCAGGGCAGTGATGTCACACAAAAAAAGAAAGAAAAAAAGAAATAGTACATTTCAAGCACTGAGAAGTAGCAGCAGTAGTCCCCACCAAAATGTCTGGCTGGTTGTATGGCCATGTGAGAGTGGAAGTATGCTGGAATCCCCAAGAATGGAAGTCAGATATGTGATCTTCTATAGTCTCCCTCTTGCTCCCAGACTCTTTTCTATACTTCGTATATAAAAAAAAAAGATGACTAATTATTTGGCACATTCATGATCATAACTCAAGAGTTAAATAGTAATTTAGCCCCTTTTACATAATTTCATTTGAGCAGTCCAAGAACTCTGTGTTCATCCGGGTAGACTAGAGAAGCAAATTCATTATCACGCATAATGCATATAAGGAAGGGGTTTATATACAAGAGGAATGGAACATTGAGAAAGCATCCCAACCCAGTCCAGTCCAAGCCCATAAGTCCAATATTAGCCCATATGTCTGATACCAATCTATAAAGTCTTCTTCAGACTCACGAAGCACATTTGATGATGCCAGGACAATCACAGGCCAGTGGGTGCAGAGTCTTGTGTATCAGTGGTGGGAGAAGCATCTCAGTGCTGGCAGGGGTCTCCCCATGGCTTCTCCGGCCCCAAAGGTCTGGTCCCATTGGGGTAAGCCCATGTGGCTTCTCCTCTGGCTCCTCCAGGGCTCACGGTCTATCTGCATGATGCCATCTTGTTTTGTCAGTAGAGCGTCTCCCAGGGACTGAATTGGTAGTCTCTCACTTCCAATGGGAAATACCGCGAGATTTCCCAGAATTCTCCGAGAAAGCCATGCCCACACAGAGGTCTCATTGGCTACCTCCAGATTGACAGGCTAGACTCCACCCCCATACTCCCCATCATGAAACTGACACGAGTACATGACCGCCACCAACTCTATGAAGCAAGTGAAATGACCCCCTTCACAGACAAGAAACCCGAGGCTCAAAGGAATTCAGTAAATGATAGAACTAGGATCTCAACCCAGCCCCTCTGATTCCACCTCTTCGTTCCCTTTTACCGAAATCATGACCTTTCTAAAGGAAAGGCCTAGAGTGAAGCCTGTCAACGCGCTGTGTGTTGAATTTATAGCTGCAAAGTTAGTGCACTCAGTTCATCCCTAACGCCCAACTTTCCCCAATGCAGTGTGCTTCAGACCCAAACCAAAAAACCAAACTCACTGCCAACTTTTCAATGCTGATGCATAGCGACCCCAGGGCGTTTCGGAGACCTCCCCATCCTCCAACTGTTTTCGAGAGTAAAGGAGGCCTGTGGCTTGCCTGTGGAGCTGCTGGTGGGTTCAAACGGCAGACTGTGAGCCTCACAACCCAACCCATAGCCACTACACCCACCACCAGCGCTCCTAAGAAAGCATTTCACACAGTCTCCCCCCAAAAAAGTTGCTTAACATTTACTGAGCACTTACTATAGTCCCTTCCCTGAATTATAGCTGTGATGCTCAGCAATGAGCCCAAAGTGTCCTACAGGAGGCATCAAGCCCAGTAAATTATGTTAGGGACTGAGTGAAACATAAGACGCATAATGAATGTTGTAACGTATCTCCTATCCTTGAATGGGATTCCGGGTCTTTATGAAAAAGGTATACTCAATCGGCACTTGTATGGGGGCACGGGGCATGCTAACTTGAAGGAGGAAGGTGGGTAGGAACATGGGGCAATGGCAGTTCTTTTTAACAACAAACAATAATGGGGAGGCGGTGGGGAGGAAGAGGAAGGGAGTTCAAACAGACTCTTCTGCAGGTGAGTGCAAATGCAGAAGAGCCCCGGTCTAGTCTGTTCCCTGTGGCCATAGGCAGGGGCCTGACTTTGGTGTTTCCCTCTCTAAAGATAGCCGAGCAAAAAGAGGTCATCAAGGACCTAAAAGCCAAGCTGGAAAAGGCTGTCCAGAAAGAGAAGGAGGCTACCCAGAACACGGTCAATAAAGATGCCTACGAGGAGCTAGCCCGGAAGGCAACCACCTGCCAAGAGGACCTGACTCGTGCCCTGGAGAAGGTGGGGCCACCCCTGCTCCCCTTGGGGCTGCTCTGAAGAGAAGTGTCAGGGCACAGGAAACAGAGCCCCCTTCACTGGTTGTCCCGGGGGCGGTCTCAAATCTATAAGCTCTTGCATGGTGTCTGGGGGTTTCAGCCCAGTGGGGGCATGCTTTGGGATGGGAGGGAGAAGACAGGTGAGTCTGTCAAGATGGAGATGAGTTCTGGCTGTGAGTAACCCAGGAGACACTAGGGCTGCAGAGTCAGCATGGACAGGTGGATGGGCGAGTGGGTGGGTGGGTGTATTAGAGGCACACACAGTACAGCAGGGGAAACGTAGAACAGACAGGCCACTCTCCATAGTCACCCCTCTCTGGGACACGGTGCGAGGGGCCTGTCTATTCCACCCGAGTAGAGAACAGGGGAGGACCTGGAACCTTCCCCACGGTGGACACAGCAGAGAAGGCCCAGTGGGCCTCCTTCCCTTTGTCTTTCCCCCGAAGCTCAATCACGCGGCCGCAGAGACAAAGGATCTGCACCGAAACCTGACACAGACCCAGGAGAGGAAAACTCAGCTGGAGGATGAAATCACTGCTTACGAGGAGAGGATGCGAAAGCTCAATCTGGAATTAAAAAAGCTCCAGGGCTTCCACCAGCAGAGCGAGCTAGAGGTGAGGGCCCTTCCCAGCCAGGCCACACGGTCGTCTCCTGCACCCAGAAGGATGACTCACTTAAGCCTCCCTCCCTCCTCCTCCGGTGTGCTTTGAGTGAAGGTGCCGATCACGGGGTAGGGGTGCCCTCTGCTGGTCATTGGACATAAAATGCCCACCAAGCCCTGCGGGTAGAGTGGTTCTGCACTGGGCTCTACAACAGCCAGGTTTGAAACCACTGGCTGCTCTCAGGGAGGGAGATGAGACTTGCTATTTCAGTAACGAGTTACAGTCTTGGTAATGGACAGGGGCACTTCTGCCCTGTCCTGGAGGGTCACTATGAACCTGAATTGACTCAATGGCAGTGAGGGAAAAGTCTCCCAAGGGGCTCATGCGAAGGTCGGTGATTTACATCCACCAGCCGCCGCTGTTAGGGAGAAAGATGGGGCCAGTCTGCTCCTGGAGAGATGTACAACCTTGGAACGCCTAGGGAGCAGTGCCCCTCTGCCCTGGGGGGGGGGGGGTGTCACGATGAGTGGACATCAACTCCATGGGCATGGTTACAACTTTCAAGATGCATCCAGCATCCGGGAGGCCGGGGAGGGGATGGGGGAGCCTCTGGCTTCATGACTAGATCCTCGGGGGCCCAGGGAGGTCTGGGGGGGGATCTCCCTCTTCATTCTGCACCCGAGCAGGTGCATGTCTTCGACAAAAAGCTGGAGGAAATGACCAGCCAGGTGTTGCAGTGGCAGCGACAGCATAAGAGCGACCTCAAGATGCTGGCGGCCAAAGAGGAACAGCTCATGGGTTTCCAGGTAGAGATGGCCGCTCTGAAAAAGAAGTTCCTGGAGGATGAGAAGGTACGGGGCTCCCCGGTGCCACCCGCTGGCTTCCGCCAGCCCTTCCCCGGCACACTCATCACCCCTGGGTGACAGGGAGGCGCCTGGAAGGGGGGAAAGGACACCCCAAACCCACTGTGCTCTGCCAGGGTCTGGCAACAGTCTCGTGACCCACCTGACTTCCCGTGTCTTTGCTGGCAGAGAGACGACCTCCCTCAGAGTAAATGGCCCCGCCCAGAGAAGAAGCCGGTGACGCCCCTGTGCCAGGTACACACTCCTCCCCTGACATAAGACCATCCACTGCCAGCCCCCTCCTCAGCGGCTGCAGCCCCTGCAGGAGACTCTGCTAAGAGGCCACCCAGGCAGTGAGGTTCCCGGCCAGGGGTCTTGGGACAGCGTGGGATGGGCCAGCAGCCCTTATGCAAGTGAAAAGAAGGTATCCCTGGCTCAAGATGTTTCCCTCCCTTGGATGGGAGAGGGCAGGGCCAAAAAAAATGTTTCCCTCCCACCCGTTAGGAAATTGGTTTCTTAGAACTGGTCACTTGAATGCCTTTGGCCTGAAAGGCCTTGTTATAAATGCACCAATCTCCTGCCCTGTGGTCTCCATGCCGCCATCATCTCAGAAACAATGGTCTCTATGCAGGGGGCCACCAGCAGTGTTCTAGTGGAGGAGGGGGTGGGGGGCGGGGGAGCTGGCAAGTCCAGCTCGGACCTAGTGGATGAGCACAGAGATAGATGACAGCTCAGCGAGGCATAGGAAGAGCTGCCTCTGTGCCTGCCCCCCACCCTCCACCAGCTCTTTCTGCTCCCCCTGCAGCCCTGCTGCATCCCCCAAGGAGAATCCCTTCGGTCCACCCAGCGCTCTGTGCCCAAAGACAACTGTCGGCTCCACCGAGAGAATGACCAGATCATGGCCAACATGGAGCAGTGGGCCAAAGAGCAGAAGTAAGTCAGGCCCTTTACACCAAGCCGGGCCCACTCAGCATCCCCTAGGAGGGGGCTTCCGTGAACCTTCGGAAGCCCCCTGGTCTGTGCCAGCAAAGAGCCTCGTCCACACGGGCACCCTGCCCTCTGGGGAAACTGATCCAGCGTCAACCCACACCCAGGGGTTGGGTAGAACGCAGGGGCTTGCTCGAGTATTTGGGCAGGTATGGAAATAAATCCTTTTCGATTTCAAAGAGCCCTGGGGGGCTAGTCAGGCTGCTCAGCACAGATCAGCAGTCTGACCCCACTAGCTGATGGAGGGATTGAGGGGGGGGGGGGGGGGAGATGATTGATACCTCTGACTCACAGGGGCACTTCTGCTCTGCCTACAGTAAAGCGACCAGACCAGATTTTAAGCGAGACACCATTGGCTAGGGGGAGGGAGAGGGGTTCTTGGTTAAAAGTTTGGTCTATATGGAGCAACAAAAATGTTCATAGAAGGCAAAAATAGTATTGTAATATGTTTATTTAATCTTAAAACGCCACAGGACGCGGGACAAATTGTTATAAAGCGGGTCGTCTGGTCACCTTACTATGGGACCACTAAGAGTCAGAGCTAACTTGATAGCAGTGGGGGTACGTGGTGTGTTTGACTTCAAAGGGGACCAGATCTGAGATGAAGGGGCCTACCTAAGAGTTCTATAGAGACCTTCCAGTTGACAAGCACAGAGAAGGCTCAAGCCCTAGGAGCAGAATGGTGTCTAAGCACCACAGACACCTGTCAAGACCACGCAGAGGATGTTCAACCCGCCTGAACTTTGAAAGTGTCATGGGTTGGGGGGAGGATTAGGAAACTGACCGCCTTTTAAAAATTGTTTTGGTTGATTTTCTTACAGGATCGCCAATGAGAAACTCGGAAGCAAGCTCCGAGAGCAGGTCAAGTACATCGCCAAACTGACAGGCGAAAAGGAGTAAGCTGCCCCTACCTTTCCCCGAGGCTGCTTCTTGAACCCCCCCCAAGAGAAAGACTCCACAAGGAGCCAGGGCCTGAGGTTGTCGGTATTGTGGTTCCCCAAGGACAGGTCTGGCTTGATTCAGCACAAAACACTGGGTTTCGGCCCTGAGTTCCTCACCAGCAACACAGAGGGGGGTTAGTCCTCTCAGCAACCTTACCACTGTCACCTGTGTGACTCCCGGCTGTGTGCAGAAAGGCAGGCTAAATGAATGAGGCTGTGCTAGATAAACAAGAGGGCCTCTTAGGGAGGTGAGTGAACTTGATCTCTCCCTGGCCCTGTCTGAGGTGAGCAGGCCAAGTTGATGAAGGTCCTCTGCGGCACCTCTGCGATCCCTGCTACTTGACCCACTCCCAGACCCTGCGGTCTTGCTTCAATTGCATAATCAAAGCTGGGCCAGCTGGGAGTGACGTTTTGATGCAGGTAAGAGGTGGGAGTCCGAGAACAGAGGTCAAGGCCTAAATTAAAAACAGATTTTGTTTTTTTT